>OY731404.1:31095554-31163154 GCA_963425845.1 Sphenostylis stenocarpa
GTTAGATTTTGAGATCCTTGCTACATTCGGCTGGGAGCAAGACGTTAGGAAGTTCATCCACAACATAGGATGGGACTTCCTACTCCGCGAGCCGCCCACTCGGATCCATCGCACCGCTACAATGGAGTTTCTCGCCTCAGTCGACATGATGGAAATGCCATCTACAATTCCGGAGTGCCACCAACGCAAGTTGTCTCCTCTTGGATGGATGGAGCCTACTCGGACCACTATTCTGGATGACTTCAATGTCATCATGGGATTCTGCCGGCGGCGAGATACAAGGACACCGGAATATCGGTCCACATATCCGGAGAAGCCTCTTGTTCTCACCACCACTAGTATGTGGAAGGATATCACTTGGACCTCACAACCTGCCCACACACCTGAAGGGGCATCCTTCTCTCCTCCGCTCCGCATATGCCACAAGCTGCCAGGCTGGGACCCTACACAGCCGGAAAGAGAGCCGAGGGAAGGTAACGGCTGGCTGATCTTTTTATCGTTTCTTGTATGCACCAAGGGCATAAGTGCAATCCGGGATACGCATTCTCGAAGGCCGTAAAGGAATGCGGTACACGGGACCAGGCAGGAGCTATCATGATAGCTCCCCTCCTTACCCCTTTGGTTGAGTATTGGGGATGCACTGACGGAGAAGACCTCCGTGTTGAACTCCAACCAGAGCCAATCAACGGAGGAGTGCTGACGCACATGAATATCCTCAGCAGAGAAGGAGCAGGGTTCATCTTAAACCCTATCATCTCGATTTCATGGGATATGCGCGACTTCGGTACACCACAAGACATCCCTACTACCTCAAAATCCCGCCAGCGATCACGAGATTCCGATTTCCACTGGCTCGTGCCGACGCTTGGACGAGGAACATGCATACATGGAAGGAGAGTTCCAGTTCATACGCCAGCGTTTAGTCAGTGAGCGTTAGGCAAGACAGGACGGACCGCCGAGATAGAGAGCTTGGTCCAAACCCGGGCGAGGTTCCGGCGTCGCCTACTCCGCCGCTTCCCTTCACCGGTACCATCCGCCCACTCCGAGTCCGAGGCGGATGATTAGGAAGAGTCTTTCTATAGTTTTTTTAGTATTTCGAAAAAAAAAAAAAAGCTCGAATGTACCCAAACAAAAAACAGTAATAAATAAAAGTAGTTATTTCTGTTTCACATTTCAAAAGCCCATGTGTACAAAAAACTATAAAATAAAAGGCACACATGATATACTAAAAAGCCGGATTTCAAAAATTCGCAATAAAATTAAATCGCGATGGAAAAAGGCAAAATCAAAATTATTTTCAGCAAAATAAAGAGCTTCAAGGAAATTAGCTCTAACCTTCTATCCCAATAAAAGAAGGTACATCAACATAGAAAAGCCAATGGAAAGGCTCGGTCATCCCCAAGCGGATCCTTGCCTACTCTAGAGGCAAAACAAAAAAATTACTCCATGACTCAGCATCATCATCACATGAGTCATCAAACCATAGTCATTTAAAGATTCGACCACTATCCTTCCATCCAAGGAAAAGGAAGTCATCAACCTTCTACACCAATAAAAGAAGGAGAAGAAAAGTCAATGGAAAAGGCTTGATCATCCTCAAGAGGATCCTTGCCTATTCAAAGGCAGAAAAATACTCTCTGACTCAACACCACCACATGAGTCGTCAAACATAATCATTTGAAGCTTCAATCAACATCCTTCCATCCAAAAAAGAAGGAAACCATCAAAATAAAAAGCCAATGGAAAGGCTCGATTACCCCCAAGAGGATTCATGCCTACTCCAGAGGCAAAATAAAAAGACTACCTCACGACTCAGCTATATCTCCACATGAGTCAACAAGCACACTCATGCAAGAGTCTCCGCTTTATTCCTCAAAGGAGTATAAGGACTACATAAAAGTCCATCAAAGAAAATACGGAGTCAAGTCCTCCATATCACCAAGGGGCAACAAAAAGAAAGAAAAGAAAAACTTTCATTCCCCAAAATGAGGCCACAACAAAAAAGGGTCAAATAAAAATCTCCAAGAAGAATATATCAAGAAAAGTCTACAAAAAGACAAAAAGATGAAAACAAAATTTTTCCATCTACCGAGCTCAAATAAGAAGCTTCACAAAGCCAGGGGCCAGGACTCCGTCATCAAATTTGGATCCCCGGAAACCAACAGACTCCTCGGTGAATCCCAAAAAAGAGAAAAAGAAGAAAATCTCTTCATCCCGCTCAATAAAGAGCTTCACTAAAAAACGAGGAGCTCAAGACTCCATCATCATGAAAAATCAAATCAAAGATTAGATCTCCAAAGAGAAAAATTCCCCGAGGGATCACCAAAAAGAAAAGAGAAAAAATATATCTTTTCATCCAAAGAAAAGCCAAATAAAAGGCGCACATACAAATCCATTCCCCAGCGGGAATAAGAGCATACGCAAAGCCGGCTCAAACAACAACGTCAAATAAGGAGTCAAAAACTCCGTTCCTCCCTAGGGGGGCAATTCAAAATAGATCTCCGGAATAAAATTAATTCTCCAGTGGATCGTCAAAAGAAAAATCCTCGGCAAGCCTACCGGCAAAGGCAAAATACAAAATTCATATCCTCGGGGAGTTAACCATCTGGAACACCCAATAGGAATATCCCCAGGGAAGTGCAAAACCTTCACTCCCAAGAATGCCTAAGGTAAGCAAAAAACTGATATCCCCAAGAAATGGGAAATCAACCTATAAGAGGTGATACAAGCACCAAGCTTTCAAAAAGCATCCACCTACTCAGAGGTATTATCAAGAACAAATACTCTCAAGTAGAACATCAGCCTATTCAGAGGCGAGAAAAAAAAAACACAAGTAAAAAGCCTTCACCACTATTGAAGCACCCGCCTAATCAAGAGGCACAATAAAAAAAATCAACAAAATCCCTAGTGGATTCCCGCCTAATCAAGAGGCACAACAAAATCCCCAAGTGGATCTTTGCCTAATCAAGAGGCACAATCAATAAGAGAATTCAAAATCCCCAGAGGATTCCTGCCTAAACAAGAGGCAACCAACAAAGAATCCTCGGCAAAGCCAGGATGGCTAAACAAAAAAAGCCAAAAACAAAGAATCCCGGCAAAAGCCGGATGGCTAAAAAAGAAAAGCCAAAACCCAAAAATCCCGGCAAAAGCCAGGATGGCTAAAAGAAAAAGCCAAAACAAAGAATCCCAGGCAAAGCCGGGATGACTAAAACAAGAAAAGTCAAAAAGAAAATCAAAACATTCCCCACGGAATAGACGCATGATAAAAAACGAGTAAGCCGTAGACACTTCTCCAAAAGACCAATTAAAGGTTAAACTCATCAAAATTGAGTGAGAATAGAAGCAGAGCCAATATGCAGGTTCACACCCAATAGAACCCGAGCCAATATGCGGGTTCACACCCAATAGAACCTGAGCCAATATGCGGGTTCGCACCCAATGAGGGTGTAAAAACCATTAGAACCCGAGCCAATATGCAGGTTCGCACCCAATGGGGGTGTAAAAACCACTAGAACCTGAGCCAATATGCAGGTTCGCACCCAATAGGGGTGTAAAATCCATTAGAACCTAGTCAATATGCGGGTTCGCACCCAATGGGGGTGTAAAATCCATTAGGACCTAGTCAATATGCGAGGTTCGCACCCGGTGGGGGTGTAAAAACCACTAGAGCCTAGTCAATATGCGGGTTCGCACCCAATGGGGGTGTAAAATCCATTAGAACCTAGTCAATATGCGGGTTCACACCCGGTGGGGTGTAAAAACCACTAGAGCCTAGTCAATATGCAGGTTCGCACCCGATGGGGGTGTAAAATCCATTAGAACCTAGTCAATATGCGGGTTCGCACCCGGTGAGGGTGTAAAATCTACTAGAACCTAGTCAATATGCGGGTTCACACCAAGTGGAGGTGTAAAAACCACTAGAATCTAGCAAAAATGCGGATTCGTACCAGGTGGAAGAATAAACCCACCAAAACCTTATAAAATAAGGTTTATACCGGATGAGGGTAGGTACTCATCAAAAACTTAGCAAAATGCCTCGGGTAGAGTAAAAATACTCACCTGAAGCATTACAAAAAGCGGGTGCAAAGACTTGCTTCTATTAGAGGATAGTTCGAGTGTTGAGCACCTCGGAAGTAAGTACCCACAAGTGTTTAGCAAAATGCAAACTCATACGGGTGAGGGTAGGTACTCACCAAAACCTTGTAAAACAAGGTTCATACCTAGTGGGGGTAGGTACTCACGGAAGTCTAGTAAAATACGGACTTATACCAGGTGAGGGTAAGTACTCATCGGGGCTTTATGAAAGGAGGCTCAAACCGAGATAGGGGTTGGTACCTATCAAAATATTTATCATCCGGAGGATCGAGCAAAGGAGCGACATCAGAAGGATAGCAAGAGCAAAAGGGTTAACTCCTTCCCTACCAACTAACTTTGTTGGTATATTAAACCAACAAATTAGTTTGGGGAGGTGAAGGGGGCAGCTGTAGACCCCTAATTTTGCCGGCCTCTCAAATAAAAGCTAGGGGAACTTCACACAAAGACAAAGATCACCTGGCTTCCCAAATAAAAGATAAGAAGACTTCTCGCAATAAGACGGAGGTCACCCATCCACACAATAAAGGCAAAGGAGACTTCCTACACGAGAGATAAAGCTCGCTCGGCACTTTAATAAAGGCCAAGAAGACTTCCTACATGAAGATAAAGCTTCAACGGACACACATCGGCATCAATCTACGTCCGAAAAAGGAAAGGAAAGCTTCCGGGGGTCCCAGAACGCGAAGCCTGGACTAAACAGGCCGAGACCACCGTCCCGAGTTGGGACGGCCGTCCCAGCTTGTCCTGTGCAAGTGGGACGCACGTCCCAAACTTGGGACGGTCGTCCCAAACCCCAGGGGGTCTCAGCCTTCGTTAAATTGCATTTGGGACGGCCATCCCAACCCAGACTGGTCGTCCCAGATTGGCACAACGTGGAAAACGCGTTTGGGACGGCCGTCCCAACCCAGACGGCCATCCCAAAGTTCCAGGGCGAAAAATGCTATAAATAGGAGCCTCATTTGTCTCATTCCACACACCCGGACAACTCGGAGACTTGTCTTCTTCTCTCCCTCTCTCGAATGATCTTTCGATTGCCTTTAAAAGGTAACAATCGGTTAAGGAATTTGTATTCGACATTCGATTCTTCTAGAAAATTTGGTCGAGTCGAGTCGCAATCGAGAGGAGAGTCATTGTAGAGCGAGGGACTACGAAAAGCGTCCTTATTGTAACGAGTTGATATATAAAGCTTGCTACGGAGGTTCTTCTCAAATCTCTTCTCCTTTCTTGTTTTATTTATTGCTTCATAAAATGTAAATAAAATCATGTAGATAGCCATATTTACTATACGAATAAAATAAGGGTAAGCTGCGTAATTTCTCATAATCTTCACTTAATGAATTAATCCAGTCATAGGGAACCCGAAAGGGGCGTTGTGGGGTGCTAACACCTTCCCCACATGTAACTAACTCCCTTACCCAACTCTGGTTATAATGGCCAAGTTGGTTTTTATTAAAATCAACGCCTTTTTCCTTTTCCAATGTTTCAGGTCAAAACATTGGTGGCGACTCAAAAGAACCCCTTTTCGAAAACCTTGCTTTTATTAGAGGACAGTTCAGTGTTGAGCGCCTCGGAAGCAATGAACACAATTTTAACAAAAAACGCGAGTCTCAACCATCTTTTCGTGACCGCTCGCATTAACGTTCGAGACGTCCTCCGGACGTCGAAACGGACGGCGGCGACACTCCCAGCCGGGTGTCAAAGGCATCCTGCCTTTGGGATAGTTGCTCTTGCCTCTGGGATATTTGCTCTTGCCTCACAGTCATATGGTCGAACTGCTGGCATAGATCGCTCAGGTGGTGGTGCATGCCAGCGAAGTCGTCCGCATATCGTGGCTGCTGCTGCTGCTGTTGGAAGTCGGGAGGTGTAGGCGAGATCCCGCATTGCGTCATGGAGTTCCAATGCAAAATCCGGTGTGGGATGGAGGGCCAAGCTGGGTCCCTCTGCGAATCGGCATCCCCATGATGACCGGGACCGACTCGTTGATAGATTCGGGTCGCGGGTTGGAGGCCGGTTCTTCCGGCCAGGACACCCCAAACTTTACGCCGGGGAGTGATGAGTGGAGCCATGAGGACGGCCCCGTGGATGCTGTGCCCGAAGTCCTTGAGGGCTTTCAGGAAGAAGTACCGGGGTTGCGGCGCCGCTTCGGCTCATGCAATACGGTACGAAGAGGTCAGGGAGGGATATTTTGCCCTGACTCTCTTTCCTCCCATGTATGGTTCCTGCCAACAGCTTGTGGCAGATACAGAGTGCTGAGGGAAGAGTGGATCCCCTCATCAGCGTGGGTAGTGTGGTGGCTCCCGTGAGCTCATGCCACATCTCGGCGGCGGTGAGGTTGGTGGGCCGTGAGCAGATGGCCTCACGGTATTCCTGGGTCATGGCGTCCTCGGGCTGGACGAACCCGATGGTTACGTTGAATTCTTTGAGGGTGGAGGTCTGGTATTGCCCACCCATAAAATAGGTCACCATCCTGGTGGGCGGTAGGCCCGGGACCGTGGAGGGGACCTCAGAGTAGGAGATGGAGGCTAGGAACTCCAGTACCACTTGTGGGTACACATGTGTAGGTGGTGGCTGTAGCAAGAAGCCCCACCCGATGCTATCTAGATGGGCCCGGACGTCGTCCTCCCATCCAAATTCAGCTAGGATGTTGAAATCCAGCTTGAGCATTGGATGCCACTGGTAGGTCCAGATATTTTCAAGGCGGGCCTGGTGCTGTGGCGACAGTTGAGAAGGGTCCTGGGACGGTGGTGATGCAGAACTACTGGCACCGGCAGTGTTCCTTCTCTTCCTGGAAGCGCTTCTGCTAAACATTCTGACCAGAGGGTACTAGGGAGTGCAGGAGTTGAGAGAAAGGAGGTTCTGGAGGCAAGGGGAATTGTGAGGAAGCCCCCAAGTGCGCCCCCTATATATAGGGAATTTTGCGAAATCGAGACCGCCGTCTGGGTGGGCGAGACGGCGGTCTCGTGTCTCCTCCAAGTCGAGACGGCGGTCTGGTCCATCGAGACGGCAGTCTCGACGTTCAGCTTAATCGAGACGGTGGTCTCGTTTTTGCCTGTGTCGAGACGGCGGTCTGGTTGGTCCAGACGGCGGTCTCGTCTTGCTGGGTAACCAAGACGGCGGTCTGGTTGGCCCAGACGGCGGTCTCGAATTATGGAAGAGATTTTTTTGTTGTATTTTTTTGTTGCTTTTTTTGTTATTTTTTGAAAGAGGTAATAGGACCTGGTCTAAAAACATTTTATGCATGCAATGTCTTTATGTTTTGATGTCCTATAATGCCTATTTTGATTAAGTTTTCAGAAGGATTTAACCAACGTGTCTCGTTGCGCTGAGTGCCTCCTGATTTGCTGCGTTTACTCTTGGCTGTACCATACCGGACTTCTTGTGACCGAAGGGTAATTTCTTTCTTTTTCTATTTTCTCTTTTTCTTCTTTTTCTTTTTTCTTTTGTAGAGCACTTTTGTCACGTAGTGTCCCTCTTTCCTTGCTTTAGGGATTTCAATCCTCTTGTTGACTATACGCCTCCATATTCCCAAACATTTTTCCTTTCTTTTTGTATTTGCGCTCTTTGGTTTTATCTCCATTGCTTTTTAAATGGCTAGCTGATTTCCCTAGATCGCCCTTTGGGTTTTTGAACTAGGATACTGTGTGTTGGCCCTATCTTTTGTCTAGGTTCCTTCTTTTGTAAAATTTTTGGAGAAATCCTAGCGGACCTTATTTGTAACCCTAACTTTTGCCTAGGCTACCCTTTATTGTTGTTCGGGTATCCTACCGGCTCGACCCTATCTTTTGTGTAGCCCCCTTAGTGGGTTTCCTACCGGGTAATTTGCCCTTTTCTTTTGGCCTTTGGCTTCTCTGGGCTTTTTCTCTTTTTTTTTTGTGGATTTATTTTTTTTCACAGTATTGGCGAAGCATGACTTTCTTTATGGATGAAGTGAAGTCTTATTCTTAGGTGCTTCTAATCAACTAGCTTGATGGTAATAGCAATGGTAAATGTTGATTATTTGGAAGCACTTTTTATTCTTCTTCTTTTTTATGTTTACTTAGACAGGGTTATTCACGTGGTCTAGTCAGAAGTAGAAAGAAGAGAAGCAGATAGAAAGAATCATTCTTTATTAATTAATAAGGGAATATGTGCCATAAAATGCCCGGGGGTTGGGCTCACCCCGGGGGATAGTCTCTAACAATCATGGGGTTTACATCCCTTAAACAAAGAAAAAGATTTCCTAATGACTAGAGTGGCTCTTGACGCTTTCATCCCTCCACTTCGGAAAATTTGCTTGAGTGTGCGGAGGGGAGACTTCCCTTTTCTCCTTTCTGCTCGGCCCTTAGTAGGGTTATATCCTAGGCCATACTTGCAAGGATTGTCTTTGAATTACGGGGGTTCCCTCATGCCTTGGGAATGCGCCACGGTCCTTGGCCGGGATGGTAGCCGTGCTTCAACATCATGCGGGCTACCTTTGTGTTTACGGGAAGTCGCTCTATGCTTGGCAATTTCGAGCGCTTGAAAAGATGTTTCAAGGGCCTCTTCGGCCGCATCCACATAAGGTTGGGTGGACGGTCCACTGATCAGGATATCGTCTTCTGCTTGGACCGTGACCAGTTTGTCGTCCATTATGAACTTGACTTTCTGGTGGAGCGTCGAAGGTACTGCCTTAGCGTCATGAATCCAAGGCCTGCCGAGGAGACAACTGTATGCTGGAGTAATGTCCATTACATGGAAATCGACGTTGAAGGTAGTGGGTCCAACTTGGATTGGCAAATTGATCTCTCCCACTACTTCTCGTTTTGATCCGTCGAAGGCTCGAACGATGGTGCTACTTGGGCGCAGGCGGGCTCCTTGGATAGTCAACTTATCCAGTGTGCACTTGGGCATCACGTTCAAGGATGACCTGTTATCCACAAGAACTTTGGCGACGAGGTACTCCTTGCATTTAACTGAGATATGCAAGGGCTTGTTGTGGTTTGACCCCTCTAGGGGGAGTTCTTCCTCTATGAAGGTGAGGTGATCATTTGCCGTGATGTGACCGACGATCCTCTCGACCTTTTCTTGGGATATTGTGTGAGGTACATGCGCCTCGCTCAAGACCTTCACCAGGGCGTTTCTATGCCGTTTCGAGCTCATTATCAAAGATAGCAATGTGATCTTTGCAAGTGTACGGTTGAGCTGGTCTATAATGGAATACTCACTTTGTCTTATGAACTGGAGTAATTCCTCTGTCTCCTCTTTGGATTCTTTATTTTCTTTTCCTTCTTCGATCTTTTTATTTTTTCCTTTATTCTGGAGGACATCTTCTTGTGTGTCCTTGGGGGAGTAGATTCTTCCACTTCTAGTTGTGCCCCCAATGCCGGCTATGTTCCTTATTTCCTCTTTTATCGGTGAAGATTCCCCATATCTCCACAGTACAGCTTTATTTGACTCGTAGGAGAAAGGACGTGGCATAAATAGTCGCACTGACGTTCTTGCCCCCTCTTCTTTATTCTTGAGGACCAACGACCGAGGTTTATTTTCCTCTTGCGATGATTCGACCGTTGGGGTGAGCTTTATTAGGAGTGGCTTTCTCTCCATTTTTCTGAGTTGGAAGACGTGTTAGTTAATCCTTCCTTTTTATTATCTTTATTTATTAAGCGTGAAGGAGGGGAAATTTAAAATATGCGAATGAATGCTTATGCATGCAAGTAGACAGACATTGAACAAAAAGAAGATTTTATTTATTCAAAAAAGGTGTACATTCCCCTATTCTATACTGCGAAGCATCTTTTGGCAAAAGCGGAAAACTTTAAAGAAACCCACAGGAGGGTCTTGATTCCTCTGTAGTTCCCTCTCAGCTTCCCGGACATGACGAGCAAGTGCTTCGCTTTGTTTGCGAACATCCTGGCTCATATCTTCACTGTATTGTTGAGCCTCTTTGATCTTCGCCTCTTGATGAACAACCAAGGCTTGTAGTTCATCGAGCTTTTCAACGGCTCGGTCTTTCTCTTGAAGTACTTGGTCGTGCTGAGCTAGCCCATCTCTTTCTTTGTGGCGTAGCTCAGCGAGACTTCTGTTGAGTCTCCGGTTGGCCTCTCACTCTTGGCGGGTGTCTAACCGAGTCTTGAGGAGCTCTTCCGACAACTCCTTGATCGTTTGAGCCTGCTTTGCTGCTTCAGCCTCAAGGTGTCCTGACCTGGCGGTTATCTCCTGCAGTTGGCTATCCAAACTGGTTCTGGCAGTTTTGGACGCTCGGATAGCTTGTTCATTGGAGTCAGCGCATTGGTCCTTGAGGCGCTCTATTTCATGATCCTTTTTCTTGCCTTGCCTTCGCAAACCATCAATCGTGAGGATAGATTCTTGCTCCTTTTCTTCAAGGGCCCTCATCTGGGCTCCCATGATCTCTATCCTCTGGGTCAAGGCGTCAATTTGAGCCTGCAACCCTTCATTTTTGGCGCTCGTGGTAGGTGCGGTGCATGATTGAGCCACCCCTCTTCTATTTCTCCATGCCTCATAGTCACTGGTGACAGCCACCCGAGCTTTTCCTAGCTCTCTGTCTCCCATGTAGACTGGCCTCTCCCATGCTTTTCTCATGGCTAGTGAGTTGGCAATGGTGCATGGGTCTCCAAAGAAGCACAGTCCTCCGAGCTCCCCTCGGGAAATGGTAGTTTGGGTCCTCATGAGCTGCCTCATTGCTACTTTAGGTGAGTAAGCTATGCAGCCCCTGAGTCCTATCAGGGGAACACTCGGGTAGTCCCCACATCTGATGAGAACTGGGCCGGGTCGGAACCAAGGACAGACCCAGGATATACTGTTGGCGTCCTTGCGTTCCCACTCATCCCTCCATTCTGAGGTCAGACGACGCTGGAGGGGGATCTTGGAGAAACTTCTCAAAGGGTCGGGGAATATCCCCATGTGCCCGGAGGCGTACGGGTGAGTGGCACTCCACACAAATAGCAATGAAGAGCAGCGGCGGAGTATTTTGCCACACTACAGTGACGGGAATTCCACCGAGAGCGGGGTGTCGGCAAGAATAGCGGGCGGGGACTTTTCGAATTCACGTCCCGGGCGAAGAAGGCGTCCATGACGGCCGATCTATTGTGTCGAAATGGAAGGGGAACAAGACTGTTCCAAAAATTATGAGGGTCAGGGTTTTGTTAAAGGCAACCCATTCTGTCCGTTCAGCCAGGTAGGACAGGTGGTCTTCCAACATCGTTACTCTCCAACCCTGGGTGTTCCCCTTCTTTATCAGGGTACTCTGGCGGAATGGCAACTGAATAAGGGCAACGACTGGTGCTGCGGGAGTATATGCTTCATGGCGAACATGGACCCCGGCTGATTTGGGCCACCTCAACATGGTCTCATACTCCTCTAGGGTGGGCACCAAGTCGAACTGCGGAAACTCGAAACATCGCAGATTTGGATTCTAGTAGTGGATTAGTGCCCTTAGGAACACCTGATCGACACATATCTTTAGGAGGTCTAAAATCCATCTGTAGGATTTTTCGAAGTCGGCACGGACCTCCGATGGCATTACTATGCTTAGCCGTTCCAACCTCTCAGTATGGAAACGGGGAATGTCCACCTTCTTTGTCTGCCTACTTGTCCCCTCCATTTCTAAAACCAAAATGCATTTTTGATGAAATGGATGCTTATTTGAATGTATGTGAGTGTTTATTTTCTATTTATCATGTTTTTCTACATGATGTTTGCGTATTTTTATTTTGGAAGAATAAACTATCTATATGAATGTTTTATGAGTATAACATTTTTGGACCAGGTCTTATTTACAGACTTTGGAAAAATGGATTTTATTTTTATTTGTTTGTTTTATTTTATAGCCTTTTATCTCTTCTGTCAGAACTGCGTGGCTACTTAGCTTACAAAGAACCTGAAACCAGGCTAGCTAAAAGGCGGATCAGTCCGAGATAAAATATGGCTTTATGTGAAAGAATATTTAGTGTCCCTTATCTCTTCTGTCGAAGCTGCGTGGCTACTTAGCTTACAAAGAACACGAAACCAGGCTAGCTAAAAGGCGGATCGTCAGAGATAAGGGTGTTTATTTGTGAAAAATATTTTTGGTTTTTGTTGTTTTGTTGTTTGTTTATGCTATGCAACAGACAAATGCAACAACCATATGCACACACAATTCGATCATCCCCGAACAGGCGAGATTTCGTTTTTATCACGAGGTAGGGTTTTCCCTGCAAAAAGTGCATTGGCAAGGGTTGGTTCTAACTATTATCACCAGGCTAAAGGCCCCCAAGGTGCCCCCATTATAGGGTCCCCACTCTCCGGTCAGTCCGACCATGCTTAGCACTAAGGCCATAGTCGGTCTTGTTGCCAAAAGAGGAAGGTTATCACCTTGAGTGGTGGTTTCCGATCACACTGGTGGGCTCAAGGCCCTCACTACAGCGAACCGTACCTGCCACCCACTCCCTATGGTTTTCTCACTTGCCCCCGGGTATAGAGGGAACTATTGTGTGCAAAGGTTTGTGTACAATTTTTATTTCAAACAATTGCGGAAGTATAAACAGACAACAGTTATTTAATGCCAGGCAATAAAACATGTTATAATACAAGTTAAGGGCAAAAAGTGTTATTTTCTTGGTTTATTTATTATTTAAGCCGGCCCATCACTAAATGAGATCAACTCTCGAGGCTTCCCCAGCAGAGTCACCATCTGTCGCCACCGTCTGAAAAAGACAAAGGCGGTCGGAGCGACGCGATGGTTTTTCAACCCTTTTGATTTTCGCGTTTTTTATGGGTGGTTACAACGCCTTGAGGTTGTCCGATAACCGGGCTAACCTAGGGGCGAGGTTTTCGAAAGGTGTCCTTGGATTGTCTGATAACCGGGCTAACCCAAGGACTTATTTTTGTGGGGTTCTGTGGAGTCGCCACCGATGTTTTTACCGGAAACATCGGAAAAGGGGTTTAAAAGGCGTTGGTTTTCGAAAACCATCTTTGGTCATTTGAACCAGAGTTGGGTAAGGGAGTTAGTTACGTGTAAAGGAAGTATTAGTTCCTTTACTACACCCCTTTCGGGTTCCCTATGATAGGTCGACTTTTTTTGTTAATAAATAAACTGGAAAAATACGCTTTTGCCCTTTTTATTGTGCGGAATTTAAAGTGAGTACTACATGGCCCTAATCTATTGCATAATTAGAATTAAAGCGTTAAAAGTAGAGAGGGAGAAATTTAACCTCCGAAGCAAGCTTTTTATATTTCTCTTAAAAAAAAGGGTGCTTTTTGGCAGCCCTTCACTCTACAAGACGTCGGAAACTCTTCTAGACGCCGAAAAATGCTCTCAAAGACACTCAGAAACTCCGGAAATGCGTCAGAGGGATTCTAGAGAGAAGTTTTTAGAGAGAAGGAAGAGCTAATGCTTGAGGTGTGTGGAAATGAGGGGGGGGGGAGCCCCTATTTATAGGTTTTCGCACCTGTCAGTGGCGAGACCGCCGGTCTCGTCTAACAGGGTCGAGACCGCCGTCTCGTCCAACGAGACCGCCGTCTCGATTGCCAAACACGGCGAGACTGCGGTCTGGGGAAACGAGATCGCCGTCTCATCCTTCGCAGGTGGCGAGACCGCCGTCTCGTCAAGCGAGACGGCGGTCTCGCCACTTGCATGAGGCGAGACGGCGGTCTGGGAAGTCCAGACGGCGGTCTCGTCCCAACAAGGCGAGAAAACTTATTTTTTGGTACAAAAACTCCCTCCTATCCTAGTATGGGGCCTAATAGTCTCTCCTAATGGCTTGTTAGGCTTCGTCCATCTTTAAATAGGAGGTCTTCTGGTCTTTATTTGGAGGCCGGACAAGATTTGGGGTCTACAGGAATTATGCCAAGACTTCAAAATACAACATCACAATTCTTCTCCGTACCGACCAAAGATGAATGGTGCAGTAGAGGCAGCCAATAAGAATATCAAGAAAATCATCCAGAAAATGGTAGTAACCTACAAAGATTGGCATGAAATGCTTCCCTTCGCCTTACATGGCTACCGAACATCGGTACGAACCTCCACAGGGGCTACCCCGTTTTCCCTCGTATACGGAATGGAGGTCGTACTACCAGTAGAAGTCAAAATACCCTCCCTACGAGTTGTCATGGAAACAAAATTGACAAAAGCTGAATGGGTACAAAATCGGTATGATCAGTTGAACCTAATCGAAGAAAAACGGCTGGACGCCATATGTCGGGGGCAAGCTTATTAAAGGAAGATCAAGAAAGCCTACGACAAGAAGGTCAATCCTCGCACTTTCCAAGAAGGGGATCTGGTGATAAAGAAACTGCTTCCAGCCCAGAAAGATAAAATCGGGAAATGGACAGCAAACTACGAAGGACCCTTTGTGGTCAAGCGAGCCTTCTCAGGAGAAGCCCTTATGCTCACCAATATGGATGGAGAAGAGCTCTGATATCCTGTCAACTCAGATGCGGTGAAAATATTACACCTAAAGACATTGCTCATGACCCGTCAGGATGAAAACTCGCAAAGAGCGTCCTGGGCAAAAGATAGGGTCTACATTCCTCGCTAGGACATGTCCTAGGCAAAAACCAGAGGTTAAAAAAAAAAAAAAAAAAAAAAAAAAAAAAAAAAAAAGAAGAAGAGAAAAATAGAGCAATGATTACCTTAGTTGAAAACCGCAAAGGCGACTAAGGTAATACCTTCACAAAAGCGAGCAGACTTCGCATAGTCTTCACTCCGGATTCGAGCATCTCAATTGAAGGGACCAGGAAAAACAGGGAAACAGAGATCACAGACATGATTGTGGCGCCCTCATACAGTTTAGCCAACCTTGGCCAGCCTTGCTTACAAATTCTTTTGTAAACCCCCATGTAAAAATAAACCATCTGTTCATATTAATAAAAAGTGTCTTTTCTTCTCTTTACCTGCTTGTGTGAATGCCTCTGTATTAACAAAATATGAGCATGCATAAAACAAGCAATTCGAGAAAGCATAAAAACAAGACAAAACAGCACCAACCAGGGTCGTCCCAAGCAAAAAGTACATGGGTAGCCTGCTAGATCGAAAACCCGCAAAGGGCGGTCTAGGCAAAAGATAAGGCTTTCATAAAAAGGAAAAAGAGCCCACCAAAATATCTTAGGCAAAAATTAAAACCCGCTAGATCGAAAACCCGCAAAGGGCGGTGTCGCCGCCGTCCGTTCCGACGTCCAGGGACATCTCGAACGTTTATGCGAGCGGTCGCGAAAAGATGGTTTAGACTCGCGTTTTATGTTAAAATTATGTTCATTGCTTTCGAGGTGCTCAACAACTGAACTACCCTCTAATAAAAGCAAGGTTTTCGAAAAGGGGTTCTTTTGGAGTCGCCACCAATGTTTTGACCATAAACATTGGAAAAGGATAAAAAGGCGTTGATTTTAATAAAAACCAAACTTGGCCATTATAACCAGAGTTAGGTAAGGGAGTTAGTTACGTGTGGGGAAGGTGTTAGCACCCGACAACGCCCCTTTCGGGTTCCCTATGACGGATTAATTCATTTAAGTAAAGATTACGAGAAATTACGCGATTACCCTATTTTATTGCATAATATTAAAAATGGCTATCTACATGATTTTAGTTTACATTGCATACAGACAATAATAAATAAAGCAGTAAAAGAGAAGAGAATTGAACAGAACCTCCGTAGCAAGCTTTGTATTGCGAATCTTTAATCGTAAGGATGCGTTTTGGCAATCCTTCGCTCTACAAAGACCCTCCTCTCTGAATACAACACTGACTCTACTAAATTTTACAGAAGAATCGAATGCTGGAATATAATTCCTTAACTGATTGTTACCTTATTAAGGCAATCAGAGAGTTCATTCGAAGAAGGAAGAGAAAAGACAAGTACTGGGAGTTGTCTGGTGTGCGAAATAGTGGCAAATGAGCCTCCTATTTATAGTTTTTTGCTGCCTGACCATTTGAGACGCCCCTCTGAGTTGGGACGGCCGTCTGGGTTGGGACGGCCGTCCCAACTGCATCTTTTACACATGTTGGGACCCCCTGCAAGCTGGGATTGGCAGTCTCACTTGGGACGGCCTTCTCGACTTTGGGATGGTCGTCTCGACCTGTTTTGGCCAGCCTTTGTGTTCTGGGACCCCTGGGAAGCTTTCCTTTCTTTATTCGGACGTCGGTTGATGCCTATAGACGCCCGTTGAAGTTTTATCCTCATATAGGAAGTCTTCTTGGCCTTTATTGAGATGCCAGGCGAGCTTTATCTTGTTGTAGGAAGTCTCTTTAGCCTTTATTGAGAGACCAGGCAAAATTAGGGGTCTACAGCTACCCCCCCTTCACTTGCCCAGCTAATTTGTTGTGTTAATATGCCGACAAAATTAGTTGCTAGGGGAAGGAGTTAACCCTTTTGCCCGGTTATCCTTTGGATACTTCTTTGCTGATCCTCCGGATGATAAATATTTTTGATAGGTACCAACCTCTATCTGGTTTGAGCCTTACTTTATAAGCCTCTGGTGAGTACTTACCCTCACCCGGTACGAGTCTGTGTTTTACTAGACTCTTGTGGGTACCTACCCCCACTAGGTATGAACCTTGTTTTTGCAAGGCTTTGGTGAGTAGCTACCCTCACCCGGTATGAGTTCGCATTTTTCTAAACTCTTATGGGTACTTACTTCCGAGGTGCTCAACACTTGGACTATCCTCTAATAGAAGCAAGGTATTTGCAACCCGTTTTTGTATTGCTTAGGTGAGTATTTTACTCCACCTAATGCATTATGCTATGTTTTGATGAGTACCTACCCTCATCCGGTACAAGCCTTATTTTATAAGGCTTTGGTGGGTACCTACCCCTACCTAGTATGAATCTGCATTTTGCTAGATTCTGATGAGTACCTACCCTCATCTGGTATAATCCTTATTTTATAAGGTTCTGGTGGGTACCTACCCCCACCTGGTACGAATCTGTATTTTTACTAGATTCTGATGAGTACCTACCCTCATCCGGTATAAACCTTATTTTATAAGGCTCTGGTGGGTACCTACCCCCACCTGGTACGAATCTGCATTTTGCTAGATTCTGATGAGTGCCTACCCTCATCCGGTATAAACCTTATTTTATAAGGCTTTGGTGGGTACCTACCCCCACCCGATACGAACCCCGTTCTGCAAGGCTCTGATAGGTACCTACCCCCACCCGGTACGAACCCCGTTCTGCAAGGCTTTGATGGGTACCTACCCCCACCCGGTACGAACCCCGTTCTGCAAGGCTCTGATGGGTACCTACCCCCACCCGGTACGAACCCCGTTCTGCAAGGCTCTGATGGGTACCTACCCCCACCCGGTACAAACCTCGTTTTGCAAGGCTCGATGGGTACCTACCCCCACCCGGTCCGAACACCGTTCCGCAAGGCTCGATGGGTACCTACCCCCACCCGGTCCGAACCCCGTTCCGCAAGGCTCGATGGGTACCTACCCCCACCTAGTCCGAACCCCATTCTACAAGGCTCGATGGGTACCTACCCCCACCCGGTGCGAACCTCGTTCCGCAAGGCTCGATGGGTACCTACCCCCACCTGGTCTAAACCCCGTTCCGCAAGGCTCGATGGGTACCTACCCCCACCCGGTACGAACCTCGTTCCGCAAGGCTCGATGGGTACCTACCCCCACCCGGTACGAACCTCGTTCCGCAAGGCTCGATGGGTACCTACCCCCACCCGGTCCGAACCCCGTTCCGCAAGGCTCGATGGGTACCTACCCCCACCCGGTCCGAACCCCGTTCCGCAAGGCTCGATGGGTACCTACCCCCACCCGGTCCGAACCCCGTTCTGCAAGGCTCGATGGGTACCTACCCCCACCCGGTCCGAACCCCGTTCCGCAAGGCTCGATGGGTACCTACCCCCACCCGGTCCGAACCCCGTTCGCATGGCTCCGATGGGTACCTACCCCCACCTGGTCTGAACCCTGTTCTGCAAGGCTCTGATGGGTACCTACCCCCACCTGGTCTGAACCTTGTTCTGCAAGGCTCTAAGGATGTACTTTTTGGAAGTCAATCCTATGGTCATCTGGTTTTGGAGATGTGCTGGTAACTTATTGTTTCCGTTCGTGCGCCCATTCCATGGGGAATATTTGTTTTGACTTTTCTGTTAGTCGTCCAGTTTTACTAGGGATTCTTTGTTTTTTTGGCTTATTCGTTTAGCCATCCGGTTTTGCTGGGGATTCTTTGTTTTTGGCTTTTCTGTTTAGCCATTTGGCTTAGCCGGGGATTCTTTGCTGGTTGCCTCTTATTTAGGCGATAATCCACTGGGGATTTGTTGATTTTTGATTGTGCCTCTTGTTTTTAGGCAGATGCTTCAAT
Organism: Sphenostylis stenocarpa; assembly: GCA_963425845.1. Taxonomy (NCBI): domain Eukaryota; kingdom Viridiplantae; phylum Streptophyta; class Magnoliopsida; order Fabales; family Fabaceae; genus Sphenostylis; species Sphenostylis stenocarpa. Next base: position 31,113,920 of record OY731404.1, read on the forward strand.
AGTAGTGAAGGCTTTGTTTTTTTTTCGCCTCTGAATAGGCTGATGTTCCACTTGAGGATATTTGCTCTTGACAATACCTCTAAGTAGGCAGATGCTTTTTTGAAAGTTTTGTGCTTGTATTGCCTCTTCCATAGGTTGATTTCCCGTTTCTTGGGGATATTGGCTCTTTGATTGCCTTTGAGTCGGCAGAGGCTTTTCTTGGGAGTGAAGGCTTTGCACTTCGCTGGGGATATTCATATTGGGTGTTCCAGGTGATTAACTCCCTGAGCATATGAATTTGTAGTTTGCCTCTATTGGTAGGCTTGCTGGGGGATAATTTTTCTTTTTGGTGATCTGCCGGGGATTTGATTGTTTTCCCGGAGATCTATTTTGACTTGCCCCCTAGGGGGATATGGAGTTTTTGACTCCTTGTTGGATGTTGGTTGCTTGAGCTGGCTTTGCCTATGGTCTTATTCCGCTGGGGAATGGGTTTATATGTGTGCCTTTTATGCACATTGGCTTTTTCTGTGGATGAAAAGATATCTTTTTTCTCTTTTCTTTTTGGTGATCCCTGGGGAATTTTTTGGGGATCGAATCCTTGATTAGTTTTGAGCTCCTGACTTTGTGAGGTCTCTTTATTGAGCGGAATGAAGAGATTTTCTTTTTCTCTTTTTCTTGAGATTCACCAAGGAGTTTGTCAGCTTCCTGGGGATCCAATTTTGATGATGGAGTCTTGGCTCCTGGTCTTTTGTGAAACTCTTATTTGAGCTGGAAGATGGAAATTTTCTTGTTTTCCTCTTTTTTTGTAGATTTTTTGAAATGCTCTACTTGGAGATTTTTATTCGGCCTTTTTCGTGGCCTCTATTGGGGAATGAAAGTTTTTCTTTTTCTTTCTTTTTTGTTGCCCCCTGGTGATATGGAGGATTTGACTCCATATTTTCTTTGATGGACTCTTGTGTAGTCCTTATTCTCCTTTGGGGAATGAAGCAGAGATTCTTGCATGAGTGTGCTCGATGACTTATGTGGCGATGAAGCTGAGTCGTGAGGTAATCTTTTTGTTTTGCCTCCGGAGTAGGCAAGGATCCGCTTGGGAATGATCAAGCCTTTCCGTTGGCTTTTCTATTTTGATGGCTTCCATCTTTCTTGGATGGAAGGATGTTGATTGACGCTTCAAATGACTGTGGTAGACAACTCATGCGATGATGATGTTGAGTCGTGGAGTAATTTTTGTTTTACCTCTGGAGTAGGCAAGGATCTGCTTGAGGATCATCGAGCCTCTCCATTGGTCTCTTTTTCGATGCACCTTCTTTTGTTGGTGTAGAAGGTTAGAGCTATTTTCCTTGAAGCTCTTCATTCTGCTGGAATAGTTTTGATTTGGCTTTTCACGATTTCGATTTTCATATGGAGACTGGATTCTGGCGCCTCATGTTTTCAATCACAAGTATGGAGACTATCCTCCTTATATGCATGTTTATTATTCTTGTTTGAAGAAAAATATTTTTTCTTTGATTTTGACAAAGTCGTATTATGCAACTACTTTGTGTGTGGATGTCCTAAATGCAACCTATTGTTTATTTATTTTTGATGCATTTAGAAAGTAACTGGCCTTTTCCCGTTGGCTTCTTATGAATACGTCGATGGGCTCCTCCTTTATGACTATGATGGTGGGCTCCTCTTTCATGATGATGGGCTCTTCTTTTGTTCATCTTTTGGTCTTAGCCCTATCTTTTGCCTAGACCGCCCTTTGCGGGTTTTCGATCTAGCGGGCTGCCTTAATTTTTGCCTAGAATATCTTAGGGGGCTTTTGCCTTATCTTTTGCCTAGATCGTTCTGTTGGGGTTTCCGATCTAGCAGGCTACCCTAGTTTTTACCTAAGAATATCCTAGCAGGCATTTATTATTTTCTTATTTGTTATGCTTCCCTTTTTTAGATGCATGCTTGATCTTTGATTAAAGGTCTTTGCGCATATTTATGATTTATCAATAAAGAGGCATTTCCATAATATTAGGTCAAGAGAAAGGAAATGAAAAGGAATTTTATTAATAAATGAGCAAAAGTTTTATTTCTTTTATAGAAGGATTTCAAAAGGTATTTAGAAGAATGGGTGGTCAGGGTTGGTTGTACTGTTTAGGCTTATACAGTCATGTCTATGATATCTACCCCCTGGTTCTCCTAATTACTTCAATTGAGATGCCTGAGCTCAGAGTGAAGACTATGCAGACTGCTTGCTTCTGGAAGAATGTTACTTTAGTCGCCTTTTCGGTTTTTGACTAAAGTAACCATTACTCTTAGTTTCTTTTTTTTTATTGTTATTTTTTACCTCTACTTTTTGCCTAGGACGTATCCTAGCGAAGGATATAGACCCTATCTTTTGCCCAGGGATGCCCTTTGTGGGTTTTCATTCCTGACGGGTCTTGAGCAATGTCTTCAAGCATAATACTTCTTCACCGTATCGGAGTTGATTAGGTGTCAAAGTTCTTTTTTCATCCATGTTGGTTAGGATAAGAGCACTTCCCGAGAAAGCTCACTTGACCACAAAGGGTCCTTCATATTTTGTTGCCCATTTTCCAATTTTATTCTTCTGGGCCGGAAGCAACTTATTTACCATTAAATCCTTCTTATGGTAAATATGAGAGTTGACTTTTTTTCGTAAGCCTTTTTTATCTTCCTTTGATAGGCTTGCTCACGACATATAACATTCAGCCGTTTTTCTTCAATAAGGTTTAGCTAGTCATATCATCTTCGAACCCATTCAGCTTCTGTTAAGTTTACTTCCATCATCATGTGCTTTTGTCAACATGATTAGCTGTACCGATTTGCCGTCTCGGATCTTTGTTATAACCGAAGAGTAATCATTTTGAATATAGAGCAATTGTCATATTAATGCCCCTCTTCCTTTCCTTAGGGATTTCAATCCTTCTATTGATCACTATGTTTCCACATTTCCCAGTCAATTACTTGAATGCTTTGTAGTGAAATGGTCAAGAGAAGAGAAAGAAAAGGATTTATAACAAAGGCTTGTGTTTTAGAGGGATATTTTTGTAATAAAGGTTTCTGTAAGAATGGCTAGCCAAGGTTGGTCAGTGTTTAGGCTAGTTCAAACAAACGTTTTGTTTTCATGAGGTGGCGTCTTCAACTGATTACTTTATGGTGCCTATTTATGACTGATTAATTTTCCTAGTCCGCCCTTTTGGGTTTTCGGCCTAGGATGCTGTGGTATGTCCTAACTTTTTTCTAGGTTCCCCTTTTTTCATTTTTTGGGATACCTAGCAGACTTTATTTTGTCTATGACGCTTTAGTTGTTTTGACGCATTTTGGAACAAAACATTTGCGTAAACATGGTTATTTTATGGGGTATAGACATGTTTAGCAAGAAGAGAAGCAGATAGTAAGAATAGCATTCTTTTGTAATTTCAGGGAAAATGTGTGCCCTAGAGATGCTCGGGGGTCGGGCACACCCCGAGGAGTGATCTCCAATAGTCATTGGGTTTACATCCCTTAGAATTAGAAGAAGGACATCTAATGACTAATGCTACCCTTGATGCTAATATCCCTCCTTTTTGGAAGATTGTCTTTTTAAGGTACGGAGGGGAGACTTCCCTTTTCATCGTACGACTTGTCCTTTTGTAGGGTTGTTCTTTAAAGGGTTATCCTTAAAATCTGGCGGCTCTCTTATTCCTTGAGCATCCTTTCCAAGCCCTTGTCTGGGTTGTATCCATATCTCTTCATTATATGGGCCACTTTTAAACTGCTAGGAAGTCTTTCCATATTTTCAAATGTCCTTTTCAGGCGCATCCATTTAAGGTATGGTGGACGACTCGCTGATTCGAATGTAGTCTTTAGCTTGAAACATGATCAACTTGTCGCCTACCACGAATTTGATTTTTCGGTGGAGCGTTGAAGAAACTGCCCTTGCACCATTAATCCAAGGTCTACTTAATCTTCCCCTTGGATTCTTTTTCCTTTTCCTCTTCGGTTTCTTTATTTTTCCTTTGTTTTTAGGAGCATTATCTTGTAGCTCCTTGGGTGACTAATTTTTTTTTGCTTATCGTCCTGCCCCCAATGATGGCTATATTGGAGATATCTTCATTAATGGACGATTCTTGTATGCATATCCACGGTACAGTCTTTTCCGATGTATAAGCGCAAAGGTGTTATTGCCCCTTCCCTGACATTATCAATTTGGGTATCGACATTTACTTCTTTCTTATTGTCTCCTTGTCCCAAATTGAAGGCCTTAGTTTTTTCCTTATAGAGTTGTATCAATTGAGCTTATTTTTCCAACAGTCTTTGCATGTCCGGGGAAATGGTGCCCTCCTCACTGTCTGACTCAATCCATTCGCCTTCGGCTTTTAGATCTCGCAGAGAGCTTTCAATCACAGACATGACTGTTTATATGGTCCTTATTTGGGTGTAGATTTTATTCAATTATTTTGGAATGAGAGAAAAGAATGAGAAGCATATGAATATTATGAAAAATGCCTCATTGTATTGATGAAAAGAGAAATATATACAGAGTCCCTTTAATCAAAAGATCATGCGGCCATGAGCAGAGACCACGAGAGATGCATCAGAAGCCTTTTTTATTATTTATTATTATATTTTTTTTCAAAACCAAAAGATGCACAAAATGGGGATCCCTAGTTAGATGGCCTTCTCTACCCAAGTTCACTGCTCTGGTTGTGATAGAGGCTTGATGTTTACGTTTGGGTCAGGAGCATTGAAAGTAATCTGCCTGACATTCAATAATTCTTGAACCCTATATTTTAAGTTGATGCAATCTTCCACAGAATGCCCAGGAGCGCCTGAGTGGTAATCACATTTTTCGTTGAGCTTGTACCAACCGGGGTAAGGTGGATCTTTCTTCTTTAGAGGGATACGTGTTAGGAGCTTGGCCTCTAAAAGTCTTGGCAGCAGACTCCCATAAGAGATTGGGATGGGAGTGAATTTCTTCTCTTGTCTGCGTGACTGTCCAGCTGATGGCGAAGAGGAAGAAAGAGTAGTAAAGTTCATGGCATTTACACTTCCCTCCTTTTTCTTGCCAAAGGGCTTCTTGAATGATGCGTGAGATTTCTTAGACTTGGGAGGGAATCGAGTATTTTTTACATGAGTATTTTCGACATCAGTTACTTCCTTTAAATCGAAGTTGTGTCCCTCTAATGCCCTTAAATTCTCTTCTAGGGCAGAAATCCGTTGCTTGGAAACCTCATTGTGGAGGCATTGTTGGCGTATTAGTTCCATTAAATACGCTATCTGCTCTTTTACGTAGTTAAGCTCAATGGTGAGTCTATGGTTTTGTTTCTCTAACCACTCCTTTAATTGCGGCACCTGCTCCTTTATGGCATTAAGCTCAGCAGTGAGCATACGGTTCTACTCCTCTAATTGCTCCATCTTTTTGGCTTTTTGAGTGCGAGTGAGAACAGGTAGAAGACCAACCACTTTCTAAATGATTTAAAGATTTTTATTATTGTTTTTTATTTTAAATGATTAGTGTGAAATAGATATGCCTTAGACAATAGCTTTGGTACCTTCTCAAAAGCCTATGTTTTAAGGGTACCATACCCATCTTAATGTGCTAACTTCCTTTTTTTTTTTTAAAGGTTGCCAACATACCTTAGCGCACTTATCTCTTCTAGGAAGGTGATAAACGCACTTGGGTCTCTTTCACTATTGTCTAAGGATATCTAATAAATCCTAGAATGAATATGTTTATGAGAGACTTTATTATGATGATGTTTATGCATACTTTTCTTAGTGCATTGATTTTCTCTCTTAGTTTTACCACTTATTGGATGATGTGGTATGAATGATACGACTTTGTCGAAAATCTTTTATTGTAAAAGATATTTTTATGGCTTTAATTTGTTTTTATATATTTTTATGACCCTTTATCTCTTCTGTCGGTCAACGTGGCTACTTAGCTTACAAAGAACCTGAAACCAGGCTAGCTTAACTGAAGACTGTCCGAGATAAAGTTGGCTTATCTTATCACTTTTTATGATTTTTAGGGTTTTTCACTATTTTATTTGTTGTATGATTACCCTACGCTAATGCATCAATACAAATGTAGCAAACGAATGCACACACAATTCATACATCCACGAGCAGAGCCACGCTTATTTAATCATGAGGTAGGGTTTTCCTACAGAAACGTGCTTGGTTTAGGTGGTTCTAAACTGTTCTCACCAAGGTCAAAGGTCCCCAAGGTGCCCCCATTATAGGGACCTCTTAATCTCTCAGTCCTTGGGTCATGCACGGAACTCCGTGGCGACATCCTTAGACCAAAAGAAGAGAGTTATCACCTTGAGTTGGTGGTTTCTGACAACGGTTGTAGCCCCGTGTGCCAACAAGCCGGTCGTATCTGCCACGCACTCCCTATAGGTATTCACTCTTGCCCCCGGGTATAGAGGGACTGTTGTGTGCAAGGGTTTTTGTGTGCAATTTATATTTCAAACAATTTGCAGAAAAATAATCATACAACAATTATTAAAGCCATACAATAAAACATACGGAAAAGGGTAAAGGCGTAATTTCGAATCTTTACTTAGTTTGAATTTATCCGTCACTAAAGGATCAGCTACCGCAAGATGGAGCATCCGGAGGCGGTCTCGACCCTGTCAGACGAGAGCGACGCTCTCAACCTGTCAGGCGCGAAAACCTATAAATAGGGGCTCCCTCCCCTCATTTCCACACACCACACACAACTTTGCTCTCCCTTCTCTCTAGATCTTCTCTCTAGAATCCCTCCGACGCATTTCTGGAGCTTCTGAGTGCCTTTGTGTGAGCGTTTTTCGGCGTCTAGAAAAGTTTCCAGCGCTGTGTAGAGTGAAGGGCTGCCACAAAGCACCCTCTTTTTTTTAAAGAAATAAAAAGAAAGCTTGCTTCGAAGGTTTAAATTCTCCCTCTCTACTTTTACCGCTTTAATTTTAAATTATGCAATAGATATTAGGGCCATGTAGTCATAAATTTAAATTCCGCAAAATAAAAGGGCAAAAGCGTGTTTTTCCGGTTTATTTATTAACAAAATAGCTGGCCTGTCATAGGGAACCCGAAAGGGGCGTCGTAAAGGAACTAACACTTCCTTTACACGTAACTAACTCCCTTACCCAACTCTGGTTCTAACGACCAAAGTTGGTTTTTCGAAAACCAACGCCTTTTAAACTCCTTTTCCAATGTTTCCGGTAAAAACATCGGTGGCGACTCCACAGAACCCTTCAAAAATTAGTCCTCGGGTTAGCCCGGTTATCGGACAACCCAAGGACGCCTTTTCGAAAACATCGCCCCTAGGTTAGCCCGGTTATCGGACAACCTAAAGGCGTTGTAACCACCCATAAAAAACCGCAAAAATCAAGAGGGTCGAAACCATCGCGTCGCTCCGACCGCCCCTCGTTTTTCACACAGTATATCTTTTTCAAATTTTAACTTAGGCAAACAAACAACTAAGCCCTTTGATATTAATTTGTTTAATTGATGCATATTTATATGAGCCGCTCTCTTATGCCATAACCATGGGTTTTCTTCCTTAACAACTAAGCATGTTATACTAGTATTAGGTACACAATACAAATCAATCAAATAGATATTATTATGCCTAATGCCTTTCAATGCTATATTTTCGGAATCCTTTAAATGTATGGTACAAAATTTACTTTCAAAGATTACCTTGAATCCTTTATCACAAACTTGACTTATACTTTGGAGATTATGCTTTAGCCCATCAACAAGAAGCACATCCTTTATCTCCAAAGTATTTGCACCACCAATGTTTCCGATTCCAAGTATTCTTCTTTTATTGTTGTTCCCATAGGTTACATATCCTTGTTCTTTAGCTTTGAAACTCACAAATTTTGTTTTGTCTCCGGTCATATGTTTTGAACATCCACTATCAAGATACCACATAGACTTTTTGGATTTTGAAGTTTCCTACAAAACTAGTACATGATAATCTTAGGTCCCCATAACTTTTGGGTCCTTGGGGTTAGAGACAATCAAATCATTTAACTATAGGAACCCAAACATATTTTCCTTTAGGAACACCAAAATGCTTAATTCTACATCTATTTGAATTATGACCATGTTTCATACAATAAAAGCATGCATTGGATGTAATCTTTGAATATGATATATTTCTAACTTTTGAAGTTTTAGTTCCTTTTTCAACCCATACTCTTCTATGTCTATTTTTAGCCTTTTTCAATGGAACATGACAATCTTCTCTATTTTTAACAATAGATTTATGCTTATAATTATCACTTATTTCCTTCTTAGCTTTATCAAGCAAATGGCTAAGTATATCAATATCATATTTATACTCTTTACATGATGCACATGCTATATTCTTATTATCTTTTTCCTCTAAACATACAATTTTCAGATTTATTCAAACACTTTTTCACAGATTTATATTCATTTTTCAAGTCCTTAAAAGTAGTAAACAATTCTACATATGCATTTTGTAAAGCATCATAATCATTTTCATCATCACTTGAGGAAGAGTCGAAATCACTAACCTCAAAGTCGGAAGAGATGTTGTCATTTGCCATCAAGCAAATGTTTGCTTCAATTTTCGAATCACTTGACTCCGAACTTGAGTCACTATCATCCCAAGCAATGTAGGCTTTCTTCTTGAAGAATTTCTTGCCTTTATGATCTTCATTTTTCTTATTTGGACAATCGGTTTTTACATGTCCTGTTTCACCACAACCGTAACATTTAATATTTAAGGAAGTACTTTCTCTTACCTTTCCCTTACCTTTGAAGGGTTGCTTCCCTTTGGCTTTCATGAACTTTGTAAATTTCTTTATCATGAGACTCAAATTTTCATCATCTTCATTCTCCGAGTCTTCTTCCTCCTTCTTGTTCTTACTCTTGGAAATTTCAGTTTTGAAGGCAAGATTCCTCTTTTGATGTTGGCCTTCTTCATCATTTAGCCTTCCGAGTTCAAGTTCATGTTCTCTCAATTTTCCAAAGAGCGTCGTCATAGACATGGTAGCAAGATTTTGTGACTCCGTGATGGTCGTCACCTTAGGTTGCCATTTCCTATCCAAAGATTTAAGAATTTTTACATTTAATTCATCAATATAAAAAATTTTACCTAACCCGGTGAGATGGTTCACAATATGTGTGAAACACTTTTGAACGTCAAAAATCATTTCCCGTTGTTGCATCCAGAACATCTCATACTCTTGAATCAATGAGTTCTTTCTTGCTCTTTTAACGTCATCGGTACCTTCGTGGGTTACTCTTAGCATTTCCCACATTTCTTGAGCACTCTTACAAACCGATATCCTGTAAAATTCATCAAGGGTTAAAGTAGATGAAAATATATTTCTAGCCCTAACATCATATTGGGCTTTTCTATTTTCTTCAGTAGACCATCTAGAAAATTTTTTTGGTACCTCTTCTCCATTTTCAGTAATTTTAGGAATAAAGGGACCGTTTAAAATTGCATCCCAAACACCTCTATCAACAGACTCCAAAAATATTTGCATTCTAACTTTCCAAAAAGGATAATTTTTCTCTACAAAGAGTGGGGGTCTATTGATAGAAGCACCCTCGGCAAACGTTTGATTTTGTCCGGCCATTTTCGAAAATTAAATGACTATCAAAGAAAGCTCTGATACCACTTTTTAGAATTGCACAACGGAATGTTTGCGTTTACGGACAAAAAATCAAGAGGGGGGTGAATTGGTTTCTTAAACAAAAATTAGGGTTTTAAAAGTTTTCCCAAATTTCACCGATTAAAATGTTATGTAAAGTAAATAGAGAAGGGATAGAAGATTACACAGTTGATTTACACTGGTTCGGATCAAAAGACCCTACGTCCAGTTGCTAATCACTCAAACAGAGGATTAAGGTTGTCACTATAATCATAGTTTTACAAACAGATTAAAAATGAAAAGATAAGGTAAAGAAAACACCTCTCTTGAGTCACACAAGAGATGAACACCTCCTTTGAATCCACAAAGGATGAAGAACAGCTTTCCCTAGATATGGCACAACACACAATCCACCAAGAAACCCACTCATTCATTCTTATCGCTTCTAGCCCACACTAGGTTTCAAAAGCCCCTTTATCTTCCCTACAAACAGTTCTCTAGAAGTCACAACTCTTAACTTTTGTATGAAAAAGGTTTGTTCAATTTGCAGAGAGCCTTAGAGAACCTTAAGTAGAGAGATTAGGGTTTGGGAATTGGGGATTTTTGAAATTGGATGAATTGGGAATAGGGTTTTCGAAACTTGGTCCAATTTTGAATTTCAAAATACATAACAAACCCAAATAATCGATTATCTTAAGTGTTAATCGATTATTCTAGAGTCATTCTTGCAGAGGAGGAAAAACAGAACCAGTTAATCGATTAACAGGACATTTAATCGATTATTCCAGAGAGCAAATACTGAAAATGGTTTTCTTTCTATAATAATCGATTATCCTGCCATTTAATCGATTATTCCAATGTATTTTTGATAAAAATGAGTTTTTAGAGCTTTTAAAGAGTGGTCTATGTGCTGGCTATCTTGGACTCTAATATTACAGACTCAAAAACATAAAAACAAAGTTATTACATAACATTACAAGTCTTCAAATCTTTAAGTTCTTTATTCTTGAATCATCATCAAAATCTACAAGCTTCATATCCTTGTATGTACAACATTCATATCCTTGTATGTTCAACAAGTCTCAATGTTAGAAGATCATCTGTCCTCTCTGGCTGAAAGGGCAGAATGTGTTGAACATTCAAGGACTTGATGTTGCAATTGATAGACATGAAGATTGTTGATTTTGATGATGATTCAAGAACACAAAGACTTAGAGTGTTGAAGACTTGTTTTGTATTGTAATAACTCTGTTTCAATTAGATTAAGTCTGTAATATTAGAGTTTAAGATAGCCAGTACATAGTCTGCACCTTAGAAGCTTCAAAAAGCTCAAATTTATCATCCAGGCTCAGCTTTAATCGATTAAATAGGGAAATAATCGATTAAAACAGTGAGAAAAATCATTTTCTGTAAAAACTCACTGGTTTAATCGATTAAACCAACTTTTAATCGATTATCAGGCGGTTTAATCGATTAAACCACCTTTTAATCAATTAAAACAGAGAGGTTTGGGTTCTGTTGATATTTGGCTCTGTTTTAATCAATTAATACTTCTTTGAATCGATTATTTCAGTCAGATTTTGATTTTTAACTTCAAATCAAACCTATTTTCGAAAACCCTTTTCCCAAGAACCCTAATTCCGAAAATCCCAATTCCCAAACCCTAATTTCTCTACTTAAACTTTTCTATGGCACTCAGAAAAGTAGAACAACCTTTTTCATACAAAAGTTAAGTGCTGTGAGTGCCAGAGAACTGTTTGTTGCAAGAAAAAGGGGCTTTCTGAACCTGGTGTGGGCTAGAAGCGATAAGAATCACTAAGTGGAGTTCTTAGTGGATTGTGTGTTGTGCCGTCTCTGGGGAAAGTTGTTCTTCATCTCTTGTGGATTTCAAGAGAGGTGTTATCTTTACTTTATCTCTTCCATTGTAACTTGTTTGTAATAACTTTGTTTATAGTGACAGCGTTAATCCTCTGTTTGAGTGATTAGCAACTGGACGTAGGGTCTTTTGATCCGAACCAGTATAAATTTCCTGTGTAAGACTCTATCCCTTTCTCTATTTACATTTACACAGATTTTAATCGGTAAAATTTGGGGAAAATTTTGAAAACCTAATTTTTATTAAGAAACCAATTCACCCCCCCTCTTGGTTTTTGTCCGACCACGCGAACATTCCGTTGCGCGATTCTAACATAATGGACTCGCTTTTAACATAACCCCGGCCTTAATCGTATTTGGAACAATACTCTTTCCCTTCCATATCGACACAATAGACCAAGCCGTCATGGACACCTTCTTCGCCTAGGATGTAAATTCGAAGAGTCCCCTGCCTGCACTTCTTGCCGACACCTTGCTTTCGGTGGAATTCTGTCACCAGAAGCAAGGAAAAACACTTAGATGCTGCTCTTCATTGCTTTTTTTGTGGGGTATCACACATTTCTACGCCTCTAGTCACATGGGGATGTTCCCCGACCCTTTGAGAAGCTTCTCCAAAATCCCTCTCCACCGACGCCTAACCATGGAGTGGAAGGTCGAGTTAGAACAATGGGACGTTAGCCGTTTATCTTGGGTGTGTCCTTGGTTTCGACTCCGCCCAGTCCTCATTAGATGTGGGGATTATTCGAGCATACCGTTAATAGGACTTAGGGGTTGCATAGCCTATTCGCCACGAGTAGCTATGAGACAACTCACGAGGACCCAAACTGCAATATCCCGGGAAGAGCTCGGAGGACTGTGTTTCTTCGGAGACCCATGCACTGTTGCTAATTCACTTGCTATATGAAGAGCATGGGAGAAACCAGCCTTTATGGGAGATAGAGAGCTAGGAAAAGCTCGAGTAGTCTTCTCCAGTGACTATGAGGAGTGGAGAAGAAATAGAGGGATGAAACAACCATCCGCCTCACCTGTTGTGCTTTGAAACAGTGAAGAGCTACAGACCCAAGTCGATGCCTTGACCCAGAGGATAGAAATCATGGGAGCCCAGATGAGGGCCCTTGAAGAAAGAGAGCAAGAATTTATCCTCACCATAGACGGTCTACGAGATAGAGCGCCTCGAGGATCAATGTGCTGATTCTAATGAACAGGTTATCTGAGCATCCAAAACTGCCAAAATCAGCTCCGATAACCAACTTCAAGAGATAACTGCCAAATCAGCGCGCTTTAAGGTCAAATGTGAAAAATAGGCTCAGATGATCAAGGAATTGCTGTAAGACCTCACAAGGACTCGGTCTGAAATACGCCAAGAGTGGGATGCTAACCAGAGGCTCAACAGAAGCCTCACTGAGCTGCGCTACAAAGAAAGAGATGGATTAGCTCAGTATGGTCAAGTGCTATGAGAAAAAGACCAAGCCCTTGCAAAACTTGATGAGCTACAAGCCTTGGTCGTCCATCAGGAGGCGAAGATCAAAGAGGCTCAAAAGTACAACGAAGATATGAGCCAGGCGGTCCAAAAGCAAACTGAAGCACTTGCTCGTCACATCTGGGAAGCCGAAAGAGAGTTACATAGAGATCAAGACCCGCCTATGGGTTTCTTTAGGCTTTTTCGTTTCTATCAAAAGTTGCTTCGTATCGTGGAGTAGGGGAATGTACACTTTCTACGAGTAAATAAAATTTCTTTATTTAACAATCGTCTACTTGCATGCATTTCATTAATTTGCATATTTGATTTCCCCTCCTTCACTTTTAATAAAAAAGATAATAAAAAGGAAGGATTAACTGACACGTCTTCCAATTAGAAGGATGGAAAGAAAGCTGCTCCTAATCAAGCTCTCCCCAACGGTCGATTCACCACAAGAGTGAAAGTGATCCTAGCAAAGATCTCAGTGATTTGATGAAGTCAAAGATAAAGTCAAAGGTCAACTCGCAACAGATCAAACAAGTCACTCGAAGAATGGAGTCGAAGACTTAGTGTGTCTTAACGTAAAGCTTAGGTAAAACCACTTTACCTTTTCCACTCGCACAAAGCTTCTTCATTCATTTTGCAAAATGCCTCAAAAACAGCTTTTAACAAATCAAAAACAAAAGCATTTTGGCAAAGAATTTTCTTAAACAAGTTATTAACTGATACAAGGTTTGAAAGAATCAATTTAAAACACTTAGAATGTTTTAAAAAGTGTTTTTACAATATTTTAATCGATACAAACTTCTTTTAATCGATTAAAACTCTTTATGACCGATTAGAATTCGAATATAATAGGTCGAATGCAATATAATCGATCAGATCTTAAATATGAGCGATCGAGATTATTTGAATCGATTAAAACACGTTTAAATCGATTAAAATCACTTTGGATGTCAGGATGATCGATCGTAATGAGATTATGACCGATCGTAGTTTGATATGATCGATCGAATTGAATTATGACCGATCAGATCTGTTTCAATCGATTAAAACGTATTTCAATCGATTAAAATAACTTAGAAAATCTTTTCAATCGATTAAAACGTATTTCAACCGATTAGAACAACTTAGAAAAATTTCGTGCAGTGTTTTTAATCGATTAAAACGACTTTATATCAGCCTAAAATAACTTGGAAAGTTTTATAAAGAGGTTTTTAAACAAATCAATCGATTAATACGTGATTCAATCGATTGTTTTATACTTAGAAAATGTTTGTAAAACGTTTTAACTGATAAAAACGTGGTCGTATCAACTAAAACATTTTCTCGTTAAAGATCATGAACGCATTAATGGGTTGAAAGGACTTTTAACAGATTGTAACCGCTATTTCAACAGATTAAAACAAACTTTCAACATGATTAATTAATGCAGCAGCATTTGAAAATACTCTTTTATAAACAGATTTGCTTGAAACTTTGAGATAGAGATCACATATCAGCTTTTACACAATTCAAGCAATCAATACAAGCAACTATTAGCATTTTTCAAGAAAGATACACAACTCGTTTTTGTGAACTTCTTTTGAAATCTTTCTTGAGGCACTTTGCATTTCTTTGAAGAAGAAACTCGATCGTGGATTGGTGTAATCCGGTTTGAGCTTTCTTTGTTTCTTCTTTTCAATTTCTATTCATTCATTTGTACTGTTTTGTACCTGGAATTTGGGTACAAGTTTTCTCGCAATTGTTGTAGAAAGTTGCCAAGAACTCGGAATTTGGTTCTTGGTGGAAAGGTTAAAGCAAGAGCCGGAATTTGGTTCTTGTGTGTGGTGCCTGGAATTTGGGCACTCGGTTTCTCTCGTGGCTGGAATTTGGTTGCAGAGGTTTCCAAGAGCTGGAATTTGGTTCTTGGTGGAGAGTTAGAATAGGTGTAAGAGGGTGAGTCTCGTAGAAACATCTATTCTAGTGGAACCCAGCTGGAATTTGGCTCGAGTCTCGGACGTAGCCCCGGTATTGGGTGAACCAATATAAAATTACCGTGAAATCTTTCCTAACCTTTCTCTCTTTAATTTCAGTTGTCTGCGCTTATATTGTTTGATTGCTTGGTAATTCAAAAAGATTTTTAGAAACTTAATTTTCGAATTAGATAATCCGAGATTTGCGAAAAACTTTCAAAAAATCAATTCACCCCCCTCTTGATTTAAAACTACTTTTCTAACAATTGGCATCGAGCGAGGTGCTTGAAAGTTACTCAAGTTACTTCGATCCATGGCATTTTCTCGAGGGAGCGTACATTGATAGACCTCCACCGTTGTGTGGAACAGATTATCTATTCTGGAAACTAAGGATGAAAATCTTCATTGAATCTGTTAGTATAAATGCTTGGAATGTTATTGAACAGAAATTGATATTGCTAACGTAATCCAAGATGATTGTATTGCCAAGAATATCATCTTATCTCGCCCTTAACAAAAATGATCTTTTCAGGATTGCACATTGCCAAACAACTGCACAAATGTGGAAGATTCTTGAAAAGACCTATGAAGAAGCACCGAAATATGCTTGATGGTCAACTCGGAATCACCAAATACCAAGTGTAAGTTCTGAATCTATGAACTATAGCTCATTACAAGATGCTTTCCTTGAAATACATGCAGTAGCAAAGAAATTAGAAACTCGAAAATAGAAAATTGAAAAGCATGAATAGGCTTTTAGAAAACAAGATCATTCTTCTTGAAAAGAAAATAACTGATGAAGAAACTAAGGATGAAAAGTTAGAATTAGAGAATGATACTGATTGCATGTGTAATATTGAAGATTGCAAAACTGTCCTCGAGTTACGTAAACAAGTATCATATCTAGTAAAAACCTCATCTAAATTGGCACAAGGAAAAAATAATCTTGATAAGATACTTAATTCCCAAAAATTAGTTATTGAACGTGGTGGTATAGGTTATACACCAACCATTGGAAAGAAAACCAGAGCTTTCAAAAATTATTTTGCATATAGTAAAACCGTTTCATCTCCGTTTATCAAATGCTTTTACCTGTATGAAAAAAGGGCACTCGTTAAATATTGCAGAATTAAGAAATATGCCGTACCTAAAGGGAGAATGAAATGGGTTCCAAAGATTAATTCTTTTCAAATAACATGATCAGGACCCAATAATTATAAAGGGTACCAGAAAAATACTTAATTGTTTTGCAGGAACAAGTCTCGGGAATCCCTTGAAGATCAGAGCTGCGAAACCAGGTTCGTGTATTTAAATTAATTGTTTTAATTGATATAAATCAATATTAATCGATTAAAATAACTTACTGATATCTGTCCGTACCATTTTAATCGATTGAAATATCGAAATAATCGATTGAACTGATCTCAGGATTTTGGTTTAATTGTTTTAATCGATTGTAATATCTCGTATATCAACTAAAAACACTTAGGTATCAAAATAATCGATTCATTTACGTTTTAATCGATTTAAATTCTGGTGTCATGTTATTGATTTCATTCTCGTACCTATCTAATCGATTCTTTCATAAAACAATCGATTAATTCACTCGTAGATGTTTTCAACCCTAATGTCAAGAATCAAATTAATAGATAATGAGTTGATTAATCAATTAATTAGGTTCTGAAAACATGATTTACAACGATCTAATTAAAGTTTGATAGGCCAATTCGATTAAAAAACCCAGGTCTTTATGATAATCCAGAATCTGCATAATGTGTTTAAATGTCTCTTTGAATTTCAAAAACTTGAAATCCGTTTCTTCATCAAACCAGGTTCTGAACTTATCATTTCTCAACTTATCATCTTTCTTCTCGCTTTCATATTTTCAAAATCTCCTCTCAATTCTCTCCGTAAACATGATCAAAATCATGACCGGTTCGAGCGATCTGTTTCGAAACGTATCCATATTCAATTTTCTTTCAATGACACAAATTTTTAAATTAGAAAGCGAAGGCTGAACAAATCTTTGAATTGGGAACTCGACCGAGTGACATAATGTGGGAAAACTATTACTGTTATTCATGAATGAAAGAGTCTTTTATTTTGACAACAACATAAACATGATTCAAGCTCGTAGATGTTTACATTTCTCTTAATACTTTACATGGAATGCCGCATGGTAATACACCTGAAAATCAAAGAAATTATCAAAGAATGGACTGTAACTTTTCTTATAGACACTAGTTACAAACAGGTCAAATCGTTAGGACTGAAAACATAGTTTATCAAAAATTTTTTAGTGATAATTGTTTCTGGTAATAAGTTATTCATTACTAGGAAATCCAATAAATACATGTTTTCATTAAATTTCTTGATATTACATTGCAATATATTTGAAATAATTTTGAGCATGCATTGGTTCAAAACTCTTGGTGAAATTCATTGAACTGTGCAACTTTGAATATTTGCTTTAATCATCAATGTCACGAGGTGACACTGTAAGGAAACCAATCTGGACAAAGAATTCAAGAATTGAATAACGTGGTACAGGGAATGTATGTTTTATGGTCAAGACAGGGATAAATTTTATATTGTTTTAGAATTCTGGATTGATTGTCATCACCTGTCCTCATTACTAATCATTGCCCACTCTACCAGAATAACATTCCTCAAAAGATAATGATGACTGGTTCACTATAAGTGAGAATAACACCCATCATACTACATTAATAAGAATGCAGCTTATTTGCTTGGATAATGACAACTGCAGGGTTCAAAATGGGTTGGCTATTATGAAAGAAAATTCCTATCTCAAGTACATCATTAACCTGTGATTCATGCAATTTATGGTATCATGCATTCTGTGTGGGATTTGGTCAGTACATGATTATGCCTCCGATGTGTAGTAGAAATTCCAGTGTGGTGTCAACCATGGACTGTAATGCAATCAATAATAACAAGAACTGCTAAAAGATTTCTTTTCAGTGAAAAGTTTCGTTGGCCGATACAGGAGTGACAAGCAGCTTGTTGACTCAAATAGTTGATAGAGCAAAATTAGTTCCAAGCAAAAAGGAAAGCCTATTATCTTTTGATATTGGTGGGGATCAAATGAATGATCACCAAGCTGGTGGATAAGCAGCTCAATCAGGGAAATTGGGATGACTAGTTCCCCTCATCATCTTTATCTTCTCGCTATTTCTATCTTTATATTGTTTGCATGGATCGTGATATTAACCGGTGTTATACCAGGAACATTTGCCTTAACCTTTGGTTAAATATGGTTTAGGATCTAATCTAGATCGATCAGGCGTAAATAGAATTTAAATAGATCCCCGAGAGCTTTAGCTAAATAAGACTTTATTCTGATAGATCTATTAGCTAAGATAGTCGTTAGTATTGTTAAAACATCCTTCTAAATGATCAGCTTTTACAAAATATGCATTAAACATTACTTCATTTTCAAAACTGATTGTTTTAATCAATACAACATCTTGTTAATCGATTAAATGAACTTATACAACATGTTTTAATCGATTGAAAATCGAAATAATCGATTATTTTTACTAAAGTTTCATGTTTTCAAAATCTTAAATGTTTTAATCGATTAAACTTTTCTTTCAATCGATTAAAATCATTTACCAAGAACATTTTAACCGATTATACTGCTTTTTAATCGATTTTTATTCTGGGAAGAAAGATTAAAGGCTTTAGTTAATGGTCGTTCTCGTAACATGCTACTAAAGCGTGATTCCCTTATCTTTACACGTGTTAATTGTATTCATTACAAACGTGTTAATGGAGATAAGTTTGAATCAACTTTAATTGATTCTTTTCATGAGTGAAATATTGATTCACTTTGTATTTTCAAAAACTTGAGCATATTTTTCAAAACCTTACATTTTATTCTTTTCTCTTCTGGTTCCCTATTTTTGATGAAGTCAAAAGGGGAGAAATAGTTGCATCACTTTAAGATAAATTTAAGTGCAACATTTTAGGGGGAGAAATAAGTTTTAGGGGAGAAACAAAACTTTATTACATTCTTATATTTCTCACCTAACCGCATTATCAAGTGACTTATTTTGCAGAGATTGTTTTTTCAAAATGGTGTTTGTCTTCATCAAATAGGGGAGACCGAAAGTGATCCTAGCAAAGATCTCGATGATTTGATGAAGTCAAAGATAAAGTCAAAGGTCAACTCGCAATAGTCAAACAAGTCACTCAGAAGAATGGAGCTCGAAGACTTAGTGTGTCTTAACAGTAAAGCTTAGGTAAAACCACTTTACCTTTTCCATCTGCACAAAGCTTCTTCATTCATTTTGCAAAATGCCTCAAAAACAGTTTTTAACAAATCAAAAACAAAAGCATTTTGGCAAAGAATTTTCTTAAACAAGTTATTAACTGATACAGGTTTGAAAGAATCAATTTAAAACACTTAGAATGTTTTAAAAAGTGTTTTTACAATATTTTAATCGATACAAACTTCTTTTAATCGATTAAAACTCTTTATGACCGATTAGAATTCGAATATAATAGGTCGAATGCAATATAATCGATCAGATCTTAAATATGAGCGATCAGAATTATTTGAATCGATTAAAACACGTTTAAATCGATTAAAATCACTTTGGATGTCAGGATGATCGATCAGAATGAGATTATGACCGATCGAAGTTTGATATGATCGATCAGAATTGAATTATGACCGATCAGATCTGTTTCAATCGATTAAAACGTATTTCAATCGATTAAAATAACTTAGAAAATCTTTTCAATCGATTAAAACGTATTTCAACCGATTAGAACAACTTAGAAAAATTCTGTGCAGGTTTTTAATCGATTAAAACGACTTTATATCAGCTAAAATAACTTGGAAAGTTTTATAAAGAGGTTTTTAAACAAATCAATCGATTAATACGTGATTCAATCGATTGTTTTATACTTAGAAAATGTTTGTAAAACGTTTTAACTGATAAAAACGTGGTCGTATCAACTAAAACATTTTCTGTTAAAGATCATGAACGCATTAATGGGTTGAAAGGACTTTTAACAGATTGTAACGGCTATTTCAACAGATTAAAACAAACTTTCAACAGATTAATTAATGCAGCAGATTTGAAAATACTCTTTTATAAACAGATTTGCTTGAAACTTTGAGATAGAGATCACATATCAGCTTTTACACAATTCAAGCAATCAATACAAGCAACTATTAGCATTTTTCAAGAAAGATACACAACTCGTTTTTGTGAACTTCTTTTGAAATCTTTCTTGAGGCACTTTGCATTTCTTTGAAGAAGAAACTGACCGTGGATTGGTGTAATCCGGTTTGAGCTTTCTTTGTTTCTTCTTTTCAATTTCTATTCATTCATTTGTACCTGTTTTGTACCTGGAATTTGGGTACAAGTTTTCTGCAACTGTTGTAGAAAGTTGCCAAGAACTGGAATTTGGTTCTTGGTGGAAAGGTTAAAGCAAGAGCTGGAATTTGGTTCTTGTGTGTGGTGCCTGGAATTTGGGCACTCGGTTTCTCTCGCGGCTGGAATTTGGTTGCAGAGGTTTCCAAGAGCTGGAATTTGGTTCTTGGTGGAGAGTTAGAATAGGTGTAAGAGGGTGAGTCTCGTAAAACATCTATTCTAGTGGAACCCAACTGGAATTTGGCTGGAGTCCGGACGTAGCCCTGGTATTGGGTGAACCAAGTATAAAATTACCGGTGAAATCTTTCCTAACCTTTCTCTCTTTAATTTCAGTTGCTGCGCTTATATTGTTTGATTGCTTGGTAATTCAAAAAGATTTTTAGAAACTTAATTTTCGAATTAGATAATCTGAGATTTGCGAAAAACTTTCAAAAAATCAATTCACCCCCCCTCTTGATTTAAAACTACTTTTCTAACAAAGAGGATAATAAGCCTCGGTCGTTGGTTCTCAAGGTCGATAAAGAAGAGGGGGCAAGGACGCCTGTGCGACTATTTCTGCCTCGTCCTTATAGACCCCAAATCTTGCCCGGCCTCCAAATAAAGAGTAGAAGACCTCCTATTCAAAGATGGATGAAGCCTAAAAAGCCGATAGGAGAGACTATTAGGCCCCCATACTAGGATAGGAAGGATTTTCCGTACGAAAATAAGTTTCCTCGCCTCTTTGGGACGAGACCACCGTCTCGAAATCGAGACCGCCGTCTTGCCTCAGGCAAGTGGCGAGACCGCCGTCTCGTTTGATGACGGCGGTCTCGCTTCCCTAGACGGCGGTCTCGCCACCTGCGAATGGCGAGACGGCGGTCTCGTTTGGCGAGACGGCGGTCTCGCCATCCGCGCAAGACGAGATGGCGGTCTCGTTGGGCGAGACGGCGGTCTCGACCCTGTCAGACGAGAACGACGGCCTCGCCACTGTCAGGCGCGAAACCCTATAAATAGGGGCCTCCCCCCCCCCCCTCATTTCCACACACCACAAGCTTCTAGCTCTCCCTTCTCTCTAAAACTTCTCTCTAGAATCCCTCCGACGCATTTCCGGAGTTTCTGAGTGTTCTTGAGAGCATTTTTTCAGCGTCTAGAAGAGTTTAAGACGTCTTGTAGAGTGAAGGGTTGCCAAAAAGCACCTTCTTTTAAAGAGAAATAAAAAAAAGAAAGCTTGCTTCGGAGGTTTAAACTCTTCCTCTCCCCTTTTATCGCTTTAAATTTACATTATGCAATAGATTAGGGCCATGTAGTCATACTTTTAAATTCCGCACAATAAAAAGGGCAAAAGCGTAATTTTCCACGGTTTAAATATTTTTAAATAGCCGGCCTGTCATAGGGAACCCGAAAGGGGCGTAGTAAAGGAACTAATACTTCCTTTACCACGTAACTAACTCCCTTACCCAATTTTGGTTCTAATGACCAAAGTTGGTTTTCGAAAACCAACGCCTTTTAAAAAAAACCTTTCTCGATGTTTCCGGTAAAACCATCGGTGGCGACTCCATAGAACCCAAAATAAATAAGTCCTTGGGTTAGCCCGGTTATCGGACAACCCAAGGACACCTTTCGAAAACCTCGCCCCTAGGTTAGCCCGGTTATCGTACAACCTAAAGGCGTTGTAACCACCCATAAAAAACGCGAAAATCAAAAGGGTCGAAAAAACCATCGCGTCGCTCCGACCGCCTCTTTTCAGACGGCGGCGACAGATGGCGACTCCACTGGGGAAGCCTCAAGAGTTGATCCCATTTAGTGATGGTCCGGCTTAAATAATAAATAAACCAAGAAAATAACACTTTTGCCCTTAACTTGTATTATAACATGTTTTAATGTTTGGCTTTAATAAATTGTTGTTTGTTTATACTTACGCAATTGCTTGAAATATAAATTGCACACAATCCCTTGCACACAACAGTTCCATCTATACCCGGGGGCAAGTGAGATAACCATAGGGAGTGGGTGGCAGGTACAGTTCGCTGTAGTGAGGGCCTTGAGCCCACCAGTGTGATCGGAAACCACCACTCAAGGTGATAACCTTCCTCTTTTGGCAACAAGACTGACTATGGCCTTAGTGCTGAGCATGGTCGGACGGCTGGAGAGTGGGGACCCTATAATGGGGGCACCTTGGGGGCCTTAGCCTAGTGAGAACAGTTAGAACCAACCCTTGCCAATGCACTTTTCTGAAGGAAAACCCTACCTCGTGATAAAAACGAAATCTCGCCTGTTCGGGGATGATCGAATTGTGTGTGCATTTGTTTGTTGCATTTGATTGCATAGTATAAACAAACAACAGAACAAAAAACCAAAATATTTTCACAAATAAACACCCTTATCTCGGACAGTCTGCCTTTTAGCTAGCCTGGTTTCAGGTTCTTTGTAAGCTAAGTAGCCACGTAGTTCCGACAGAAGAGATAAGGGACTTTAAATATTCTATCGCATAAAGCCACATTTTATCTCGGATAGTCTGCCTTTTAGCTAGCCTGGTTTCAGGTTCTTTGTAAGCTAAGTAGCCACACAGTTCCGACAGAAGGGATAAAAGGCTATAAAATAAACAAACAAATAAAAAATAAAATCCATTTTTCCAAAGTCTGTAAATAAGACCTGGTCCAAAAAAATTATACTCATAAAACATTCATATAGATAGTTTATTCTTTCAAAATCAAAATACGCAAACATCATGTAGAAAAACATGATAAATAGAAAATAAACACTCACATACATTCAAATAAGCATCCATTTCATCAAAAATACATTTTGATTTTAGAAATGGAGGGGACAAGTAGGCAAACAAAGAAGGTGGACATTCCCCGTTTCCATACTGAGAGGTTGGAACGGCTAAGCACAATAATGCCATCGGAGGTCCGCGCCGACTTCGAAAAATCCTACGGACGGATTTTAGACCTCCTAAAGATATGGGTCAATCAGGTGTTCCTAAGGGCACTAATCCACTACTGGAATCCAAATCTGCGATGTTTCAAGTTTCCACAGTTCGACTTGGTGCCCACCCTAGAGGAGTATGATACCATGTTGAGGTGGCCCAAATCAGCCGGGGTCCACGTCCGCCACGAAACATATACTCCCGCAGCGCCAGTCACTTCCCTTATTCAGTTGCCATTCCGCCAGAGTACCCTGATAAAGAAGGGGAACACCCAGGGTTGGAAAGTAACGATGTTAGAAGACCACCTGTCCTACCTGGCTGAACGGACAGAGTGGGTTGCCTTTAACAAAACCCTGACACTCATAATTTTTGGAACAGTCTTGTTCCCCTTCCATTTCGACACAATAGATCAAGCCGTCATGGACGCCTTCTTCGCCTGGGATGTGAATTCGAAAAGTCCCCTACCTGCTATTCTTGCTGACACCCTGCTCTCAGTGGAATTTTGTCACCAGAAGCAGGGCAAAATACTCTGCTGCTGCTCTTCATTGCTATTTGTGTGGAGCGCCACTCACCTGTACGCCTCCAGTCACATGGGGATATTCCCCGACCCTTTGAGAAGTTTCTCCAAGATTCCCCTCCAGCGTCGTCTGACCTCAGAATGGAGGGATGAGTGGGAACGCAAGGACGCTAACAGTATATCCTGGGTCTGTCCTTGGTTCCAACCCGGCCCAGTTCTCATCAGATGTGGGGACTATCCGAGTGTACCCTTGATAGGACTCAGGGGCTGCATAGCTTACTCACCTAAAGTAGCTATGAGGCAGCTCATGAGGACCCAAACTACCATTTCCCGAGGGGAGCTCGGAGGACTGTGCTTCTTTGGAGACCCATGCACCATCGCCAACTCACTAGCCGTGAGAAAAGCATGGGAGAGGCCAGTCTACATGGGAGACAGAGAGCTAGGAAAAGCTCGGGTGGCTGTCACCAGTGACTATGAGGCATGGAGAAATAGAAGAGGAGTGGCTCAATCATCCACCACACCTACCACGAGCGCCAAAAATGAAGGGCTGCAGGCTCAAATCGACGCCTTGACCCAGAGGATAGAGATCATGGGAGCCCAGATGAGGGCCCTTGAAGAAAAGGAGCAAGAATCTATCCTCACGATTGATGGTCTGCGAAGGCAAGGCAAGAAAAAGGATCATGAAATAGAGCGCCTCAAGGACCAATGTGCCAACGCTAACGAACAAGCTATCCGAACATCCAAAACTGCCAGAACTAGTTCGGATAGCCAACTGCAAGAGATAACCGCCAAAACTGCCAGAACCAGTTCGGATACACCTTCTATTGAATAAATAAAATCTTCTTTTTTTGTGCAATGACTGTCTACTTGCATACATGAGCATTCATTTGCATATTTAAATTTCCCCTCCTTCACGCCTAATAAATAAGATAATAAAAAGGAAGGATTAACTAACACGTCTTCCAACTCAGAAGAATGGAGAGAAAGCCACTCCTAATAAAGCTCACCCCAACGGTCGAATCATCGCAAGAGGAAAATAAGCATCGGCCGTTGGTCCTCAAGAATAAAGAAGAGGGGGCAAGGACGCCAGTGTGACTATTTATGCCACGTCCTTTCCCCTACGAGTCAAATAAAGCTGTACCATGGAGATATGGGGAATCTTCACCGATAAAAGAAGAAATAACAAACATAGCCAGCATTGGGGGCACAACTAGAAGTGGAAGAATCTACTCCCCCAAGGACACACAGGAAGATGTCCTCCAGAATAAAGGAAAAAATAAAAAGACCGAAGAAGAAAAAGAAAATAAAGAATCCAAGGAGGAGACAGAGGAATTACTCCAGTTCATAAGGCAGAGTGAGTATTACATTATAGACCAGCTCAATCGCACACCTGCAAAGATCACGTTGCTATCTTTGATAATGAGCTCGGAACCGCACCGGAACGCCCTGCTGAAGGTCTTGAGCGAGGCACATGTACCTCACACCATATCCCAAGAAAAGGTCGAAAGAATCGTTGGTCACATCACGGCAAACGATCACCTCACCTTCACAGAGGAAGAACTCCCCCTGGAGGGGTCAAACCACAACAAACCCTTGCATATCTCGGTTAAATGCAAGGAGTACCTCATCGCCAAAGTTCTTGTGGATAACGGGTCATCCCTGAACGTGATGCCCAAGTGCACACTAGATAAGTTGACTATCCAAGGAACCCGTCTGCGCCCAAGCAGCACTATCGTTCGAGCCTTCGATGGATCAAAACGAGAAGTAGTGGGAGAGATCAATTTGCCAATCCAAGTTGGACCCACTACCTTCAACGTCGATTTCCATGTAATGGACATTACTCCAGCATACTGCTGTCTCCTCGGTAGGTCTTGGATTCATGACGCTAAAGCAGTACCTTCAACGCTCCACCAGAAAGTCAAGTTCATAGTGGACGACAAACTGGTCACAGTCCAAGCAGAAGACGATATCCTGATCAGTGGACCGTCCACCCAACCCTATGTGGATGCGGCTGAAGAGGCCCTTGAAACATCTTTTCAAACCCTCAAAATTGCCAGCATAGAGCGACTTCCCAGAAACACAAAGGTAGTCCGCATGATGTTGAAACACGGTTACCATCCTGGCCAAGGACTGGGGGCAGATTCCCAAGGCATGAGGGAACCCCCAGAATTCAAAGACAATCCTTGCAAGTATGGCCTAGGATATGACCCTACTAAGGGCCGAGCAGAAAGGAGAAAAGGGAAGTCTCCCCTCCGCACACTCAAGCAAATTTTCCGAGGTGGAGGGGTGCAAGCGTCAAGAGCCACTCTAGTCATTAGGAAAACTTTTTCTTTGTTTAAGGGATGTAAACCCCATGATTGTTAGAGACTATCCCCAGGGGCGAGCCCGACCCCCGGGCATTTTAGGGCACATATTCCCTTATTAATTAATAAAGAATGATTCTTTCTATCTGCTTCTCTTCTTTCTACTTCTGACTAGACCACATGAATAACCTTGTCTAAGTAAACATAAAAAAGAAGAAGAATAAAAAGCGCTTCCAAATAATCAACATTTACCATTGTTATTGCCATCAAGCTAGTTGATTAGAAGCACATAAGAATAAGGCTTCACCTCACCCATAAAGAAAGTCATGCTTTGCCAATACTGTGAACAAAAAATAAATCCACAAAAGAAAAAGCCCAGAGAAGCCAAAGGCCAAAGAAAAGGGCAAACTACCCGGTAGGAAACCCACTAAGGGGGCTACAAAAAAGATAGGGTCGACCCGGTAGGATACCCGAACAACAATAAAGGGTAGCCTAGGCAAAAGTTAGGGTTACAAATAAGGTCCGCTAGGATTTCTCCAAAAATTTTACAAAAGAAGGAACCTAGACAAAAGTTAGGGACAACACACAGTATCGTAGTTCGAAAACCCAAAGGGCGATCTAGGGAAATCAGCTAGCCATTTAAAAAGCAATGGAAATAAAACCAAAGAGCGCAAATACAAAAAGAAAGGAAGAATGTTTTCTTAGACAAAGCATAAACACCCAGGCTTAACCTTAACCAGCCATTCTTACAGAACCCTTTTATCAATAAAAATCAACCCTCTAAAACACAAACCATTGATTTTTACCCTTTTACTTCTTTTCTCTTGACCCTCACGACAATATTCTAATAATTAATTTGGGAATATGGAGGCGTATAGTCAACAAGAGGATTGAAATCCCTAAAGCAAAGAAAGAGGGACACTACGTGACAAAAGGTGCTCTATAAAAGAAAAAGAAGAAAAAGAGAAAATAGAGAAAGAAAGAAATTACCCTTCGGTCACAAGAAGTCCAGTATAGTACAACTAAAAGTAAACGCAACAAGTCAGGAGGCACTCGGCGCAACGAGACACGTTGGTTAAATATTTCTGAAAGCTTAATCAAAATAGGCATTATAGGACATCAAAACATAAAAACATTGCATGCATAAAATGTTTTTGAACCAGGTCCTATTTTCTTTTCAAAAAAAAAAAAAAAAAAAACCTTCCGTAAATCGAGACCGCCGTCTGGTTATCCCAGACCGCCGTCTCGGTTACCCTCCAAGATGAGAATGCCGTCTCGACCCACCAGACCGCCGTCTCGACTCAGGCGAAAATGAGACCGCCGTCTCGCTCGACGAGACCGCCGTCGCGTTAAGCCCAACGTCGAGACCGCCGTCTCGATGGACCGGACCGCCGTCTCGATTTGGAGGAGACACGAGACCGCCGTCTCGCCTTCCCCGACGGCGGTCTCGAATTGAAAAAAAAATCCTATAAATAGGGGGCGCGCTTGGGGGGTTTCTCACAACTCTCCTTGCCTCCAGAACCTCCCTTTCTCAACTTTTGCTCTCCCAAGCACCCCATAGTCAAAATGTTTGGCAGAAGCGCTTCTAGAAAGAGAAGGAGCACCGCTGGTGCCAGTAGTTCTGCAGCACCGCCACCCCAAGATCCTTCGCAACTATCACCGCAGCACCAGGCCCGCCTTGACAACATCCGGACCTATGCGTGGCACCCAATGCTGAAGCTGGACTTCAGCCTCCTGGCAGAATTTGGATGGGAGGACGACGTCCGGGCCCACATTGACAGCGTCGGGTGGGGTTTTCTGCTGCAGCCACCACCCACACATGTGTACCCACAGGCGGTACTAGAATTCTTGGCCTCAGTCTCCTACTCTGAGGTCCCCTCCACGGTCCCAGGCCTGCCGCCCACTAAGATGGTGACCTACTTCATGGGTGGAAGTTACCAGGCCACCACCCTCGACGAGTTCAACATGGCCATTGGGTTCGTCCGGCCCGAGGACACAGTGACCCAGGAATACCGGGAGGCCATCTGCTCCCGGCCCACCAACCTCACTGCCGCCGAGATGTGGAACGAGCTCACGGGAGCCACCACGCTGCCCACGCTGATGAGGGGCTCCGCGCTGCCCCCAGCACTCTGCATCTACCACAAGCTGCTGGCAAGAACCATCCATGGGAGAAAAGAGAGTCAGGGCAAGGTCTCCCTCCCTGACCTCTTCGTACTTTATTGCATGAGCTAAAAGCGGCGCTGCAACCCCGGCTACTTCTTCCTGAGAGCCCTCAAGGACTTCGGGAACAGATCAGCGGGGGCCGTCCTTGTGGCTCCCCTCATCACTCCCCTAGCGAGAAGATGGGGTGCCCTGGCCGGAAGAGCTGGCCCACAACCTGCGACTCGAATCCATCGGCGGGTCAATCTTGGTCGGCATGGGAATGCTCGATCCGCAGAGGGACCCAGCTGGCCCTCCATCCTACACTAGATTTCGCACTAGATCTCCGAGGGCCGGTGGCAATGCAGGATATCCCCACGCCCCGAATTCCAGCAGACATCAGCGAGCGCAGCAACAACAACCACCACCGTACACAGACTATTTCGCCGGTATGAACCGCAACGTGAAGGATTTGCGCCGGCAGCTCGACCAAATGACGGTGCGGCAAGAGACCTACCATACCCGGCAAGAGGAGATGTACCAGCATCAGCAGGTGATGCGGCAGGAATGGACGACATTCCAGCAAGAATACCGCGACGAAGTCCGAGAGCAAGCGGACTTCCGATATCACGTCTACCAGCAATTCGCCCGCGGATCATCTCCAGAAGATAGCCCTTAGGGACGATACTTGCCTGAACAAAAAGTGGTTGTAATAAAATTTCCCCATAAATAAAATTTTATTTCATGCATCTCTTTGCCGCCCTTTGCAAAAGCTAGCATAACAAGAAAAAAGCTTAAAAAGGAAAAAGGCATACGCTCAATAAGAAAAGCCGAAATCCTAAATCGCGAGAAAAAAGAGATAAAACCGCGAGAAAAAAGGCAGGATCTCAACCAATAAAATTTCGACTACCAAATCAAAGTTGAACAGAAAACAAGACTCAATCCGACCAGCCAGCAAGAGTCGGATAGTCGCCACCAAAAGTCAAAAACAAAAATCCCCAGCAACCAACAAAGTTGGATGAAACACAAAATCCCCGGTACAACCCGGATGACCATTCAAAGAGGTCCAAGAGCATCTACCAACAACGGAAATCACTCCCCAAGGAGTGTCTGATGGGTGCATGAGCTACCCGAGCAGTAAGCCGCCACCACCACCAGTCCTACGCAGTGG
Organism: Sphenostylis stenocarpa; assembly: GCA_963425845.1. Classification (NCBI taxonomy): domain Eukaryota; kingdom Viridiplantae; phylum Streptophyta; class Magnoliopsida; order Fabales; family Fabaceae; genus Sphenostylis; species Sphenostylis stenocarpa. The sequence continues at coordinate 31,143,236 of OY731404.1, forward strand.
ACTGTACCAGCCTGGTAGGGGGTTTATACCTATCAACCTGCGCACGCGTTGTGCCTGATCTGCGCTCGAGCCGGATCAGTAAGTCGCATTACCACCCTGATGGGGGGCTCATACCCATCCAGTCCCACACAACGGACTGTACCACCCTGATGGGGGGCTCACCCATCCAGTCCCACACAACGGACTGTACCAGCCTGATGGGGGGTTCATACCCATCCAGTCCCACACAACGGACTGCATCTACCAGCCTGATGGGGGGTTCATACCCATCAACCGAAGGATCGGCTACCGTCAGAAGGAGTATCCTGAGGTTTTACCACGTGTTAACCAAAGGGATCGGCTACGTCAGAAGTAGTATCCTAGAAGTGCACGAACACCGAAGTTTTCCCCAGAAGATCAACCGCCGCAAGACGGGGCATCTGAAGGGCAACCGGGCAAGAGGGTCAACTCCTTTACCTTCCTGTCAATCTGTCTGGCACAACAGGCCAACAACTGACTAGTCAGGTAAAGGGGGGGCAGCTGTAGACCCCAAATCTTGCCCGGCCTCCAAAAGAGTAGAATACTTCCTATTCGAAGATGGATGAAGCCTAAAAAGCCACTAGGAGAGACTATTAGGCCCCCATACTAGGATAGGAAGGATTTTCCGTACGAAAATAAGTTTCCTCGCCTCTTTGGGACGAGACCGCCGTCTCCTCAATCGAGACCGCCGTCTCGCCTCAGGCAAGTGGCGAGACCGCCGTCTCGTTTGAGGAGACGGCGGTCTCACCACCTGCGAATGGCGAGACGGCGGTCTCGCTTCCCCAGACGGCGGTCTCGCCACCTGCGAATGGCGAGACGGCGGTCTCGCCATCTGCGCAGGACCAGATGGCGGTCTCGTTGGGCGAGACGGTGGTCTCGACCCTGTCAGACAAGAACGGCGGTCTCGCCACTGTCAGGCGCGAAAACCTATAAATAGGGGTCTCCCCCCCCTCATTTCCACACACCACAAGCTTCTAGCTCTCCCTTCTCTCTAAAACTTCTCTCTAGAATCCCTCCGACGCATTTCCGGAGTTTCTGAGTGTCCTTGAGAGCCTTTTTTCGGCGTCTAGAAGAGTTTCAGACGTCTTGTAAAGTGAAGGGTTGCCAAAAAGCACCTTCTTTTAAAGAGAAATAAAAAAAAAGAAAGCTTGCTTCGGAGGTTTAAACTCTTCCTCTCCCCTTTTATCGCTTTAAATTTACATTATGCAATAGATTAGGGCCATGTAGTCATACTTTTAAATTCCGCACAATAAAAAGGGCAAAAGCGTAATTTTCCACGGTTTAAATATTTTTAAATAGCCGGCCTGTCATAGGGAACCCGAAAGGGGCGTAGTAAAGGAACTAATACTTCCTTTACCACGTAACTAACTCCCTTACCCAACTCTGGTTCTAATGACCAAAGTTGGTTTTCGAAAACCAACGCCTTTTAAAAAAAACTTTTCCCGATGTTTCCGGTAAAAACATCGGTGGCGACTCCATAGAACCCAAAATAAATAAGTCCTTGGGTTAGCCCGGTTATCGGACAACCCAAGGACACCTTTCGAAAACCTCGCCCCTAGGTTAGCCCGGTTATCGGACAACCTAAAGGCGTTGTAACCACCCATAAAAAACGCGAAAATCAAAAGGGTCGAAAAAACCATCGCGTCACTCTGACCGCCTCTTTTCAGACGGCGGCGACAGTTCTTTCTCCTATGAATCAAATAAAGTTGTACCGTGGAGATATGGGGAATCTTCACCAATAAAGGAGCATATCTCCAACATAGCTGGCATTGGGGGTATGACAAGAAGCGGAAGGATATACTTCCCCAAGGAATTACAAATGGATGCCCCCAAGAATAAAGGGAAAAATAAACAACCCGAAGAAGGAGAAAATAAAGAATCCAAGGAGGAGACAGACAAATTACTCCAGTTCAGAAGGCAAAGTGAGTATTCCATTATCGACCAGCTCAATCATACACCTGCAAAGATAACTCTATTATCTCTAATGATGAGTTTGGAATTGCATAGAAACGCCCTGATGAAGGTTTTGAGCGAAGCGCATGTACCTCATAACATATCGCAAGAAAAAAGTTGAGAGGATCGTCGGTCACATTACGGCTAGCGATCACCTCACCTTCACAGATGACGAACTCCCCCTAGAGGGAACGAGCCACAACAAGCCCCTACACATTTCTATCAAGTGCAAGGAGAATCTCATCGCTAAAGTTCTTGTGGATAACAGGTCATCCTTGAACGTGATGCTCAAATGCACACTTGACAAGTTGACTATTAAAGGAACCCGCTGGCGCCCAAGTATTGGGAGAAATTAATCTGCTGATCCATGTTGAACCCACTATCTTCAACATTGATTTTCACGTAATGGACATTACTCCAGTGTACAGTTGTCTCCTCGGCAGACCTTGGATTCATGACGCTAAGGCAGTACCTTCAACGCTCCACCAGAAAGTCAAGTTTATAGTAGATGATAAACTGTTCATGGTCCAAGCAAAAAACAATATCCTGATCAGCGGACCATCTACCTAGCCTTATGTGAATGTAGCAGAAGAGGCCCTTGAAACATCTTTTCAAGCGCTTGAAATTACCAGCGTAGAAAGACTTCCCAATAATACAAAGGTAGCTCGCATGATGATGAAGCATGGTTACCATCCTGGCCAAGGATTGGGGGCAGACTCCCAAGGGATGAGGGAACCCCCAAAATTTAAAGATAACCCTCTAAAGTATGGCCTACGATATAACCCTACGAAGGGCCGAGCAGAAAGAAGAAAAGGGAAGTCTCTCCTCTGCACACTCAAGCAGATTTTCCGAATCAGAGGGACACAAACGTCACGAGCAACCCTAGTCATTAGGAGTTCTTTTTCTTTGCTTAAGGGATGTAAACCTAGGGATTGTTAGAGATTATCCCTCGGGGCTAGCCCGTCCCCAGGCATCTTTTGGGCACATATTCCCTTACTAATTAATAAAGAATACATCTCTTACTATTTGCTCCTCTTCTTGCTACTTCATGTCTTGACCTCATAATAACCATGTTTAAAAAAAAGAAGAAGAATAAAAGCGCGTCTAAATAATCAATACATACCATTGCTATAGTTGTCAAGCTGATTGGTTAGAAGCACAAAATAAGGTTTTATAAAAGCCGTGTTTCACCAATATTGTGTAAAAACAAAAAGAAGAGAAAAAGCCCATAGAAGCCAAAGGCTAAAAAGAAAAAGGGCAAAATACCCGGTAGGAAACCCACTAAGGGGGCTACACAAAAGTTAGGGTCAACCCGTTAGGAAACCCGAACAAAAATAAAGGGTAGCTTAGGCAAAAGTTAGGATTACAAAATAAGGTCCAATAGGATTCCCAAAAACAAGAAAAAAAGGAAACTAGACAAAAGATAGGACCAAAACACAATATCCTAGTCCGAAAACCCGAAGGGCGGTCTGGGGAAATCAATTGACCATAAAAGCAATGGAAATATGCTAAAGCGCAAATCCACAAAGAAAAACATTTGTTTAAACATCAGCTTAAACACTCGAGCCAACCCGAGCCAGCCATTCTTACAAAATCCATTCTAAATAAAAATCAACCACCTAAAACATAAGCCATTGAATTTATCCTCTTACGTCTCTTCTCTTGACCCTCACTACATTATTCTAACAATTAGTTTGGGAATATGGAGGCGTATAATCAACAAGAGGATTGAAATCCCTAAAGCAAGGAAAAGGTGCACCAACGTGGCTAAGTGTGCTCTCCAAATCAAAAATCATTCTTCGGTCATGATAAAGTCTGAAACAGCACAAACAAGTACAACAGAGAAACAAACATTGGAGGGCCCCTGTCTCTTTAAGACACACCAGTTAATCCTTCTGAAAAAACTAATGAAATAGCATTATAGGACATCAAAACATTGCATGCATAAAATGTTTTTGAACAAGGTCCTATTTCTTTAAAAAAAAACTCTAAAAAGTGAGACCACTGTCTCGATTATTGAGACCATTGTCTTGACCTAGGTTGAATCGAGCCCACCTTCCCGAATTTCGAGACCGCCGTCTCGCCATTTGATAGAAACGAGACCGCCTTCTCACTTGGCGAGAAGTTCGTCTCGCCATAGGCCAAAGGCGAGACTGCCATCTCACAGTTCCAGACAGTGGTCCTGAGTCTCGTTAAATCGAGATCGCCGTCCCGAAATCCCAGACGGCGGTCTCGACCAGGGGCGAAAAATCTATAAATAGGAGGGCATGGGGGTGGTTTGGAGCATCCTTTCTTGCTTTCTCTTCACCTTCTTCTATATTTTTTAGTCTTCTTACCAAAGATGCATAGAGGAGAGTCATCCAGGAAGAGAGGACGGGGTTCCGGCCCAAGAACATCTGCAACCCCAGTTCCTCCGGACCCGACCCAGTTGACACCCCAGCACCAGGCCAGGCTTGAGCACATCCGAGGCTATGCCTGGCACCCTATGTTGAGGCTGGATTTTCACATCCTCGCCGAATTTGGATGGGAGGATGACGTGCGAGGATACATCGAGAGTATTGGGGGGGACTTCCTCCTCCAGCCTCACCCCACCCGCATGTATACACAAGTTGTAATGGAGTTTCTCGCCTCCATTACGATGATTGAGCTCCCCACAATGATCTCGGGCATCCCTCCAGTCAAAATGGTCTCGTACTACATGAATGGGTCCTATCGGACGACAACATTGGACGAATTCAACGTCTCCATCGGCTTCGTCCAGCCCGAGGATGTCCTGACCCCAGAGTATCACGGGGCCATCAATGAGCGGCCATCTACCCTCACAGCTGGTGAGATGTGGGAAGATCTCACCGGGGCACGAGTTCTGCTGACCCTACTGAAGGGGTCAGCACTTATCCCCGCTCTCTGCATTTTCCACAAGCTGCTGGCGGGAACCATCCACGGGCGGAAGAAAAGTCAGGGAAAGGTCACCCACCATGACCTCTTCGCCCCACACTGCATGCTCCACGGGCGCCGGTGAAATCCCGCCTACTTTTTTGTGAAGGCCCTCAAGGATTTCGGGAGCCATCCTCATGGATCCTCTCATCATCCCGCTGGCTGAGAAGTGGGGGTGCCGTGGCGGAGAGAACATCTCCTCCACTCTCCAGCCCAAGTACATCAGTTGGCACATGCTCGTCAGCATGGGGATGCTTATCCGGCAAGGGACCCATATGGCTCTTCATCCTACGCTCGCCATGACCCTAGATCTCCAAGATTTGGTGGCGATGCAGGACATCCCGACGCCCCCAGAATTCCAGCAGCAACAACAACAACAACAACAGTGACAGCAGCAATAGCAGTACAGAGACGACTTCACTAGCATTAACCGCAATATATACGACATCTGCTAGCAGTTGGACCAGATGTCCCTAAGACAAGATGTCTTCGAGACACGGATGGAGACCTTCGGCCAAATACAGGAGGGGATGAGACAAGACCTGACACTGATCCGGCAAGACCAGCTCAGCTTAATACGGAGCCAGGAGGAATTTCAAAGGCATATGTATCGGTAGTTTCCCCCTCCCAGATCATCTCCCGGCTCAAGTCCACCGTCGTCTTAGGTACATTATCGAAATAAATTTTCGAAAATTTGTTTGCCTTTACTCTCTCTTTTCGAAAAAGTCAGCGTAACAAAAGAAACTAAAGAATAAAAAAACTTACGCTTAGTCCCCAAAAAAAAAAAATCCAAAGTCGTGAGAAAAAAGATAAACCGTGGAAAAAGGCAGGATTAAATCCAAAACATTAGCCAAGGCAAACTGGCAAGACAACCACACTAACCAAAAATCCCCGACAAACCAACAAAGTCAGACGAAAAATATCAAAAGACCAAAACAAAGAATCCCCAGCAGCCAACAAGCTGGATGACTATCAAAAAAGTCGTAAATCACAAGATCCTCAGCACATCGGAGGACTCTACTAGGAGAAAATACTCATCACCCGACGCATGATCGGAATCAGTAAGCCGCCACCACAGCCAAAGGGTCAACTATCGTATCAAAGGAGCGTCCTGAGGCACCTAACCTGATGAGGGTTCGTACTCATCAACCAAGGGATTAGATACCGCATCAAAGGAGCATCCTAAGGTTTCTCACTCGGCGCATGGGCTAGAATAGTAAGCCGCCACCACATCTAAGGATCAGCCCTGTTACAAAAGGGTATCCAAAAGATACAACTCACCACCACCTAAGGGGTCAGCTACCGCATCAAAGGAGCATCCCAAAGGAAAATCTCCATCAGCCGAAGGGTTAGCTACCGCATCAAAGGAGCATCCTGAAGCCTCACCAAACTATCGTTTGATGGGTCAGCCTCCGCAGCAAGGAAGCATCCTGAAGACAGTACCAGACTACATTCATCATCCCGAGGGTCAGCTTCTGCATCGAAGGAGCATCCAGAGGATAGCCAGATAAGAGGGTTAACTCCTTTACCCACCAATCGACCTTATGGCACGAAAGCCCATAGTCAATTGGTCGAGTAAAGGGGGGCATCTGTAGACCCCAAATCTTGTTCGGTCTCAAAATAATGAGCGAAAAACCTTCAATTCGAAGATGGGAAAGGCCTAAAAGGTCCCTAGGATAGACTATTAGGCACCATATTAGAGTAGGAAGTTTTTTTGTACGGAAAAAATAAGGATTTCCACCTGAAGGGTCGAGACCGCCATCTTGCTTAGCGAGACACCGTCTCGTTTGGCGAGACGGTCGTCTCGCCACTTGCTATGGCGAGACTGCCTTACCAATTGGCGAGATAGCCTTCTTGTCATTTGACAAATTGATACTGTCGTCCCGATTGGCGAGATGGCGGTATCGACCTAATAGGCGCGAATCCCTATAAAAGGAGGGTGCTCTCCCCTTCATTTCACACAGTCCTTCAACTTTCTCTTCTATCATTTCTTCAAATTCTTCTCCTAGAGCCCCTCTGAAGCATTTCTGGAGTTTTCTGAGTGTTCTTAGAGAGTTTTTTTAACGTTGCGAGAAAGAGCGATTGACGTTGTAGAGCGAAGGACTGCCAAAAAGTGTCCTATTTTAAAAGAATTAATCAAGAAAGCTTGCTCCAGAGGTTTCTTCACTTTCTCCCTCTCTTTTACCGCCTTTTATTTATATTTATCTGTACATTAGCTTCTAGGGCCATCTAGTCACTATTTTCTTAATTCTGCAAATAAAAGGGTAAAAACATCATTTTTAAGTTTATTTATGAAATAACTAGCCTATCATAGGGAACCCGAAAGGGGCATTGTCGGGGTGCTAATACCTTCCCCACACGTAACTAACTCCCTTTCCCAACTCTGGTTATAATGGCCAAAGTTGGTTTTTTCAAACACCAACGCCTTCTTTTTTCCTTTTTCGATGTTTTCGGCAAAAACATCGGTGGTTGTCGCCGCCGTCAAAAGAGGTGGTTAGAGCGACGTGATGGTTCCGACTTCCCATTTTTGCATTTTGGATGGGTGGTGTTACAACGCCTCTAGGTCGTCCGATAACCAGGCTGGACCTAGGGGTGAGGTTTTCGAAAGGGTGCTTTTAGGTTGTCCGATAACCGGGCTGGACCTAAAAGCAGATTTTCAAAGGGGTTCTTATGGAGTCGCCACCGATGTTTTTACCGGAAACATCGAAAAAGGAAAAAAAAGGCGTTACTTTTTTAAGAAAAACCATCTTTGGCCATTATAACCAGAGTTGGGTAAGGGAGTTACTTACGTGTAGGGAAGGTATTAGCTTGCCTACAACGCCCATTTCGGGTTCCCTATGATAGGCCGGTTATTTCATAAATAAACTAAAAATGATGCTTTTACCCTTTTATTTGCGGAATTAAAAGATAACGACTACATGACCCTAATTAATGCATATATAAATAATAAAGCGGTAAAATAGATAGAGAGAGAGAGTAAAGAAACCTCTAGAGCAAGCTTTGATTATATCTTTAAAAGGTAGGGTGCATTTTGACAGCCCTTCGCGGTTACAACGTCGAATTCTCTCTCAAAACGCTATAAAAAACTCTCTTAAAGACACTTAGAAAACTTCGGAAATGCTTCGGAGGGGCTCTAAGAGAACAATTCTAAGAAATGATAGAAGGAGAAGTGGAAGAGCTATGTGGAATGAAGGGGAGAGCGCCCCCCTTTTATAGGGATTCGTGCCTGTCAGGTCGAGACCGCCGTCTCGCCTGGCAAGGTCGAGACCGCCATTGATCAGCCATTATTTTCCCGCATTTTCTTATCTTTATGTACTTATCTTAATTGGTGCATTGTGTTTAATTGTCTATTATTAGTGGATTTTCATTGATTGGGCTTCATTGGGTCAATAATTCAGATTTTAATTAATTTGGATCTATTTGATCTAATTTTTGCTCATTATTATTTTCAGGACAGTTTAAAGCAATTTTGGGCTTGGAAGATTGGGTGAGATGCCATGCCAACTGTCCATTAGAATCAATTTTTTTGTTTTTAATTTTTTATGTGTTTTGTGGGCTAGTTGAACCCAACCCAAGATTAAGATTAGGGTTAGGGTTATCCATATAAAGGAGAGGCAGCCAGATATCAAGGACACGAAGGAAAAACGCGAAGCCACATCGCGCAGCCGACCTTTGCCCAGTGAGAAGGACATATCTGGAGCAACTACACTCCAAATTGGGCGATTCGAAGTGCGTTGTAAAGCTAAGAGGCAAGGCTACAATTGTCTCTCTCATGAGCATTGTTAAATTCCAATCATAAGGTGGCCAAAATTGAATTCGAAAATTCACTACGAAATCTGCCCTGCATATGTCTCTTCTTTTGCGTTTTCGATTTTCCATGGATAGCTAAATCTTTATATTGATTTTCCGAGGAGAATGCAGTAGAACTTTGAGGTTTTTTTCTTCAATTTCATTTTGTTTGTTCTCTTAACTCTTCATCTTCTAATCTCAGTATTGAATTATAATCTGTTTATGCTTAATAAACTGAAACTTATATCACAGTTTGCTTAATTCTATGTTAGATATGAGATTATGTGATGTATGCAATGCTTAATTGTATAAGGATAATTTGGGGTTAATCTTCGCTTAGTTGGTTAATTTCATGTTGGAATAAGGGTTAAGGAAAATTTGGAATTAATCTTCGCTTAGTTGGTTAATTTCATATTGGAACAAGGGTTAAAGCTAATTTAAGATTAATCTTCGCTTAGTTGATTAATTTTGGATTAGAATATAATTTTGGATTTATCTTCGCTTAGTTGGTTAATTTCGAATTAATTTCGTAATCTAGGATAAGTGACACTGCATTAGAATCAGAAAATCAATTGCATTTTAATCTGTTTTTAATCCGCATTTTTATAATTTGCTTTTGTTCTGTTTCACCTAATATTTTAATTTTGAAAAACTCCCTTTTTTGTTACTGTTCTAAATTAAAAAAATTGATAAGCTTTGATAGAAATTTGTGGTCTTTGGGAGACGACCTAGGAAAGCTTCCTAGTACTACATTTATCTGTTTTAATTATTTGACCGAGTACGACATCGATCAGCCATCTCACCTGACAAGGTCGAGACCGCCATCTCGCCTGGCTAGGTCGAGACGACCGTCTTGCCATTCGGGATGACCGTATCATTTTTTACAAATGGCGAGACCACTGTCTCACCAATCGAGATAGCGGTATTGATTTGCCAAATGATGAGAGGGTCGTCTCGTCAAACGGGAAGGCGGTGTCGCCAATGGCAAGTGGCAAGACGGTCGTCTCGCCAAACGAGATGGCGGTCTCGACTTTCCCATTCAGCGAGATGGCGGTCCCGAAAAGCGAGACGGCGGTCTCGACCCTTGAGGTGGGAATCCTTATTTTTTGTATAGAAAACACCTTGCTAGTCTAATATGGGGCCTAATAGTCTCTCCTAGTGGCCTTTCAGGCCTTGCCCATCTTCGATTTGGAGGTCTTCTGCTCTTTATTTTGAGGCCGGGCAAGATTTGGGGTCTATAGCTGCCCCCCCTTGACCTGACTAGCCGACTGTTGGCCTATTATGCCAAGAAGATCGGTTGGAGGGTGAAGGTGTTAACCCTCTTGCCCAGCTGTCCTTCGGATGCTCCGTCTTGCAATGGCTGATCCTCTGGGGAAAAAATGTGTTGTGCGCCTCCAGGATGCTCCTTCTTGCGGTAGCCGACTCCTTCGGTTGACACGTGGTAGAACCTCAGGATGCTCCTTCTTGCGGTAGTCGATCCTTCGGTTGATGAGTATAAACCCCCCATCAGGCTTGTAGTTGCAGCCCACTGTGCGTAGGACTAGATGAGTGGAAAAACCAAGAGAGAAAATAAATGCATGAGGAAAGTATGCATACGCATCATTTTAATAAATCCCTAATAAATGGGTCTTAGAAGCGTATTTTGGGAAAATTGTTGGGCCAAATCCCCTTTGAGAATTTGCAACCTTGTTCTTCACCCTTTTCTCTTCGTTTTGATATATTGTGCGTCCAAATCGGACATCCCAGTCAAAAGTTATGCCACTTTGAACATCTGCCACCCTTTTGTACTGGTGCATGCATAAATACATTCATTCTAAGAGGCATTAGATATCCCTAAGACAAAGGCGAAAGAGGCCCAAGTGTGCTTGTAATCTTCCATAGGAAAGAGACAAGTGTATTATGGTATATGGTGACCTTTATGGGGAAAGAACCATTCTACCGAAGTGGGTATGGCACTCCGCAAAGCGTAAGCTTTAAGGATGATACCAAAGCCATTGTCTTAAGGCATATCTATCCCATACCAATCATTCATTTTTAATAAAAACCCTAATTCATGTGCATTCTAGAAAGTGGTTGGTCTTCTTTCTGTCCTCACTTGCGCGCGGAAAGTCGAGACGATGGAGCAGCTAGAAGAGAAAAATCGTGAGCTCACCTTTGAGCTTAACGCCATAAAGGAGCAAACGGCTCGGTTAATGGAGCACATAGAAGAACAGGACTGCAAGCTCACCGCTGAGCTTAATTCCATGAAGGAGCAGATGATGTGGTTAATGGAACTAATGTGCCATCAACATGTCCACCATAAAGGCATCCACATTGACCGCGTAGGCGAAAGGATGGAGCAAGGACTGAAGAGCGGAAGGATCACTCAACTTCCTTCTCCCAATGCATCATTCAAGAAGTTTCTTAGCAACAAGGAGAAGAGAAGCGTGAATGCCATCAACCTTACTACTTCTTCTACCTCTGCGCAACAAGCTAGCTAGCCACGAAAGCAAAGAAAGGAGTTCACCCCCATTCCAACCTCCTATGGGAGTCTGCTGCCGAAGCTGTTAGAGACCCAACTCCTAGCACACGTCCCTCCAAGGAAGATTGATCCACCCTATTAGGCCAACAATTAGTCAAGCGGGTGAAGGGGGGGCAGTTGTAGACCCCTAATTTTGCCCGACCTCTCAATAAAGGCCAAGAAGACTTCCTATTTGAAGATAAAGCTTCAATGGACGTCCAACGGCATCAAACGACTTCCGAATAAAGAAAGGAAATCTTCCCGGGGGTCCCAGAACACAAAATCTGGCCAGAACAGTCGAGATGACCGTCCCAGAAGTCGGGATGGCCGTCCCAGCAAGCCCAGACGGCCGTCCCACATGCCAAACAGCCGTCCCAGCCAGTTTTGCCACTTGGGACGGCCATCCCAGCCTCCCCAGACGTCCATCCTGGTTTTCCAAGCCCCAGATGACCGTCCTAAAGTGCCAGGCTGCGAAAACTATAAATAGGAGGCTCATTTGCCACTTTTTCACACTCCAGACACTGGTCTTCTGTCCCTACTTCGAATGAACTCTCTGATTTCCTAAAAAAGGTAACAATCGGTTAAGGAATTGTATTCCAGCATTTGATTCTTCTTAAAAATTTAGTAGAGTCGATCTTGTATTCGGGGAGGAGAGTCTTTGTAGAGCGGGGGATTGCCAAAACGCATCCTCACAGTTAAAAGATTTGCAATACAAAGCTTGCTACAGAGGTTCTTTTCACTTCTCTTCTCTTTTATTGCTTTATTTATTGCTTTATATATGCAATGTAAAATAAAATCATGTAGATATCCATTTTTAAATATTGTATAAATAAAATAGGGTAATAGCATAATTTCTCGTAATCTTTACTTAATGAATTAATCCGTCATAGGGAACCCGAAAGGGGCGTCGTGGGGGTGCTAACACCTTCCCCACACGTAACTAACTCCCTTACCCGATTCCAGTTATAATGGCCAAGTTTGGTTTTTCTTAAAATCAACGCCTTTTTATCCTTTTCCAATGTTTATGGTCAAAACATTGGTGACGACTCCATAAGAACCCTTTTGCGAAAACCTTGCTTTTATTAGAGGATAGTTCAGTTGTTGAGCACCTCGGAAGCAATGAACACATCTTAAAATAAAAACGCGAGTCTAAACCATCTTTTCGCGACTGCTCGCATAAACGTTCAATTTGTCCCTAGACGTCGGAACGGACGGCGGCGACAGTGGTATAAGCCTAACAAAAAATGCGCTTACCACTCAGGCGCTCCTGGGCATTCTATGGAAGATTGTCGGGCCTTGAAATACAAGGTCCAAGAGTTGTTGGATGCTAGATGGCTCACTGTCGACTCTGCCACTCCTAACATGGGTATCAAGCCTCTATCGCCACTAGAGTAATGAGGAGGGATAAAGAAAGCCAGCTGAATAGAGCTCTTCATGTTTTTTTTAAGCTTCCTACATATCTCTCATGGTCCCCACCTGTGGCCTCGAGATCCTTGATTAAAAGGGCTTTGTAAATATTTTGTTTTCATCAATACAATGAGGCATTTGCATAAACATTCATATTATTTTTTATTCTTTTCCCTCTTCTATTTATTATTCTTTCAAAATAACTAAATAATAAAATCTATACCTAAAACAGAACCCTTAAAAAAATCATGTCTGTGATGGATGACTCTCTGGGGATCCGAAAGCCAAAGGCAAATGGATCGGGTCAGACGATGAGAAGGGGACCATCTCCCCGGACATGCAAAGGCTACTAATAAAGTAATCTCAATAAATATAGCGCTACCAAGAAGAAATCAAGGTCATTGATTTGGGGGCAAGAGAAAAAGAAATAAGTATTGACCCAAATCATTGATAACGTCAAGGATGGGTTAACACAAAAATTAAGGGAGTATATGGATGCATGTGCATGGTCTTACCATGACATGCCAAGATCCAGCATCATGAGTTCTCTCCCTACCAACCTAAGATGAAGGGTACAGTAGAGGCAACCAATTAGAACATCAAGAAGACCATCTAGAAGATGGTCAAAACCTACAAAGATTGGCATGAAATATCGCCTTTTGCCCTTCATGATTATCAAAGTTTCGTATGGTCCTCCACAGGAGCCACTCCATTTTCCCTTGTACATGGCATGGAAGTCATACTCCCAAAAGAGGTCGAGATACCTTCATTGACGAGTTACCATGGAAGCAAAATTGACAAAATCTTAGTAGGTCCAAAGTCGACGCAACCACTCAAACATAATCGGAGAAGAACGGTTAGACGCCAAATGTTGAGGACAAGCCTACCAAAAGAAGATCAAATGGCTTATGACAAAACAAGGTCAACCCCCATATTTACTATGAGGGGAAATTTAATGGTAAACAAATTGCTTTCGGCCTAGAAGGATAAAATCGGAAAATGGACGGCAAATTATGAAGGACCCTTTATGGTCAAGCGAGCATTCTCAGGAGGGGCTCTTATCCTCACCAACATGGATAAAAAGGAACTTCAACACCCGATCAACTCCGATACGGTGAAGAAGTATCATGCTTGAAGGCATTGCTCATAATCCGTCAGGATGAAAACCCACAAAGGGCGTCTCTGGGCAAAGGTTAGGGTCCACTCGCCTCGTGTCCTAGGCAAAATTTAGAGGCTTTTCCAAAAAAAAAAAAGAAGAAAAAAAAAGGAAGAAGAGAAGAAAGAAAAATCCCCTAAGGAGCAATGGTTACCTTAGCCGAAAACCGCAATGCGACTAAGGTAACACCCTTCCACAAGCAAGCAACCTTGTATAGTCTTCACCCCGGGCTCAAGCATCTCAACTAAGGGAATTAGGAGAACCAGGGGGGCATATTTCATAAGACATGATTGTTGAAGCCCATACAGTGTAGCCAACCTAGGCCAGCCGTTCTTCTAAATTCCATTTGTAATCCTTTTGTGAAAATAATAAACCTTTGCTCATACATATCAATAAAATTCTCATTCATTTCACTTCTCTTGACCAGTTTATAAAATTGCCTCTACATTGATAAATCATAAATATGTGCAAAGTCATTTTGTCAAGGTATTTTCGTGCATCATAAACAAGGAAGCATTGAAAAAGAAAAAGAAAAAGAAAAGGAAAAATCCTGCTAGGATATCCTAGGCAAAAATTAAGACAGCCTACTAGATCAAAAACCCCAAAAGGGCGGTCTAGGCAAAAGTTGGGGCTTAACTAAAAAATGAATAAAAAAAGGAACCCATCAGCATAATCATGAAAGTACAGCAGGAGAATACCAGTCACTTTTCGAGATGCATCTCATAAAAGAATAGGCGGCATTTAGGGCATTCACACACAAATAGTTGCACAATACGACTCTGTCAAAATCAAAACTAAAAATAAAATAAAAAAATCTCTCCAAGTAAATAACAAAAACAAAATTCATGCATATAAGGAGGCTAGCTCCATGTTTGTGATTGAAAAACAAGATCGCCAGGACCAAGCCTCCAAATAATGCCCTCCCTCAAGAAAACAGAGCAAGTTGCCACCAATAAGCCAGCAACTCCAGAGCAAAATAAAAGCCTCCCGAATCAAAAGCCCCAACCATTATCCTTCCCCAATAAAGAGAAGGCATAGTCATTAGAACCGAAAAGCCGACGGAAAGGCTCAGTCATCCCCAAGCAGATCATTGCCTACCCTAGAGGAAAACCAAAAAATATTACTTCACGGCTCAGCATCGCCACCACATGAGTCATCAAACACACTCATTCAGAGTCTCATCCATATCCCCCAATGGAGAATAAAGGCTTCAAGAGCCCATCATCATCCACAATCAAAAGAGTCCAATCTCCATACCATCAAGTTTTCAACAAAAGAAGAATTAGAAATTCCCATCATAAGGTCAGGTCAGCTCACATCAACATCAAAATCAGATCCCCAGGAAGTCAACTAATTCCCTGATGGATCACCAAAAAGAAAACCCTTCATCCCCAGTGGATGCCCAAGAAGAAAAGGCCATGACAATGGAAGGCCAATAAATCCCCCAACAGATTCCTGCCTTTACCAAAAGGCAATCATCAAAATCCCCGGCAACCAACAAGTCGGATGATTGAAGAAAAAGACAAAAAATCAGAAATTTCATTTCCCCAGCAGAATAAGAGCTTGACGAAGCCAGCTCGCACCCACACCAAACAAGGAGTCAAAACTCCATTCCCAGTGGGCGACCAAAATTAGATCCCTAAGGAGTCAACCAAATCTTTGGTGGATCGCCAAAAGAAGAAATTACACCTAGTGAGCCTACACCAGATGCAATCTTCACAGTCATATCTTCAGAGGCACTACCACAACCTCAATGAAATATCTGCCTACTTAGAGGCATCGACAAATCCCTAATCAATTCCCTCCTACTCTAGAGGCATTTACTAATAATCTGCAGCAGTCAAGAAGCTGGATGACTAAAGAAAAAGCCAAAAGCGAAGAATTCTCGAAAGTCAACAAATCGGATAATTACACAAAATGAGTCAAGAGCAATCACTCCCCCATGAAACCGGTGCATGATCGGAAGTAGTAAGCTGCCACCACCACTTCGGGAGAGGGAAAGACCTGAAGATGAAGACCTACACATAGGTAAAACCAGCGCATGATCGGAAGCAGTAAGTCACTGCCACCACTTCGGGAATGGGAAAGACCTAAAGACGAAGACCTACACACAGGAAAAATCGGCGCATGATCGGAAGTAGTAAGCCGCCATCACCACTTCGGGAAAAGGAAAGACCTGAAGACGAAGACCTGCACACAGGAAAAAACCAGCGCATGATCGGAAGCAATAAGACGCCACCACCACTTCGGGAAAGGGAAAGACCTGAACACGAAGACCTGCACACAGGCAAAATCAGTGCATGATCGGAAGCAGTAAGCCGCCATCACCACTTCGGAAAAAGGAAAGACCTGAAGACGAAGGCCTGCACACAGGCAAAAACCGACGCATGATCGGAAGCAGTAAGCCGCCACCACCACTTTGGGAAAGGGAAAGACCTGAAGACGAAGACCTGCACACAGGCAAAAATCAGCGCATGATCGAAAGCAGTAAGCCGCCACCACCGTTTCAGGACAAGGAAGGTCCTAGAGACAAAGATCTGCACACAGGCAAAACCCTGTCGCATGATCAAAATCAGTAAGCGGCCACCATAGCCAAAGGGTCAGCTACCGCATCGAAGGAGCATCCTGAGGCATCTAACCTGATGGGGGTTCGTACTCATCAACCAAGGGGTCAGCTACCGCATCGAAGGAGCATCCTGATGTTCTCTATATGTCAGCCGAAGGGTCAGCTACCGCACCGAAACATCCTGAAGCCTCACAGTAAATCGTCCGAAGGGTCAGCCTCCACAGCAAGAGGAGCATCCAGAAGACAACCGGGCAAGAGGGTTAACTCCTTCACCCGCCAATTGACCTCATGGTACGTTAACCCATAGTCAATTGGTTGGGTAAAGGGGGGACAGCTGTAGACCCCAAATCTTGCCCAACTCTCCAATAAAGTCGAAGATCGCCCGTTTCGAAGATGGTCAAGACTTTATTAAGTCCCTAGTAGCTTGTTCTAGGTTCCATTTAAGATAGGAAGGGTTTTTAGAGGTATTAAAAATTGAGAAATCCACCGAAGATAGCGGATGGTCGTCCAGGACAAGCAGATGGTCGCCCATGGCGACTTTTGGCCATGGACGACCATCCACACTACATGGACGACCATCCATGGTTACTTTTTGCCATGGACGGCCGTCCACTAAGTCCAGACGGTCGTCCACCTTTTCCAGGCCCAGGTTCCCTATAAATAGGAGCTCCCATTCACCGATTTTTCACACCTTTTCACTGTAGACCCCTAATTTTGCCCGGCCTCTCAAATAAAAGCTAGGGGAATTTCACACAAAGACAAAGTTCACCCGGCTTCGCAAATAAAAGAAAAGAAGACTTCTCGCAATAAGACGGAGGTCACCCATCCACACAATAAAGGCAAAGGAGACTTCCTACACAGAGATAAAGCTCGCCCGGCACTTTAATGAAGGCCAATAAGACTTCCTACATGAAGATAAAGCTTCAACGGACACACATCGGCATCAATCTACGTCTGAAAAAGGAAAGGAAAGCTTCCCGGGGGTCCCAGAACGCGAAAACTGGACTAAACAGGCCGAGACCACCGTCCCAGAGTTGGGACGGCCGTCCCAACTGTCACTGTGCAAGTGGGACGCGCGTCCCAAACTTGGGACGGCCGTCCCAAACCTCAGGGGGTCCCAGCCTGTGTTAAAATTGCATTTGGGACGGCCATCCCAACCCAGACTGGCCGTCCCAGATTGGCACAACGTGGAAAACGCGTTTGGGACGGCCGTCCCAACCCAGACGACCATCCCAAAGTTACAGGCGAAAAATGGCTATAAATAGGAGCCTCATTTGTCATTCTCCACACCTCAGACACCAAACAACTCCAAGACTTGTCTTCTTCTCTCCCTCCTTCGAATGATCTCTCTGATTGCCTTTAATAGGTAACAATCAGTTAAGGAATTTGTATTCCGGCATTCGATTCTTCTAGAAATCTTAGTCGAGTCGAGTCTGTATTTGAGAGGAGAGTTGCTGTAGAGCGAAGGATTGCCGTAAAGCATCCTCTGTATAAAGGACTTATAATATAAAGCTTGCTTCGGAGGTTCTTCTCAATTCTCTTCCCTTTTACTGCTTTATTTACTGCTTTCTGTATGCAATATAGATAAAACCATGTAGATAGCCATATTTAAATAACTGTACGAATAAAAGAGGGTAATAGCGTAATTTCTTATAATCTTTACTTAAATGAATTAATCCGTCATAGGGAACCCGAAAGGGGCGTTGTGGGGTGCTAATACCTTCCCCACACGTAACTAACTCCCTTACCCGACTCTGGTTATAATGGCCAAGTTGGTTTTTATTAAAATCAATGTCTTTTTCTCCTTTTCCAATGTTTATGGTCAAAACATTGGTGGCGACTCCAAAAGAACCCTTTTCGAAAACCTTGCTTCTATTAGAGGATAGTTCAGTATTGAGCACCTCGGAAGCAATGAACATGTTTTAAACAAAAATGCGAGTCTCAACCATCTTTTCGCGACCGCCCCTTTTCTGTATTTTTATTGGATGGCTTTAATAACTGCTGTATGATTACTTCTGCAAATTGTTTGAAATATAAGTTGCACACAAAACCCTTGCACACAACAGTCCCTCTATACCCGGGGGCAAGAGTGAATACCTATAGGGAGTGGGTGGCAGATACGACCGGCTTGTTGGCACACGGGGCTACAACCGTTGTCGAAAACCACCAACTCAAGGTGATAACTCTCTTCTTTTGGTCTAAGGATGTCGCCACGGAGTTTCGTGCATGACCCGAGGACTGAGAGATTGAGAGGTCCCTATAATGGGGGCACCTTGGGGACCTTTGGCCTTGGTGAGAACAGTTAGAACCGCCTAAACCAAGCACATTTATGCAGGAAAACCCTACCTCATGATTAAATAAGCGTGGCTCTACTTGTGGATGTATGAATTGTGTGTGCATACGTCTGCTGCATTTGTATTGATGCATTAGCATAGGGTAATCATACAACAAACAAAAAAAATGAAAAACCCTAAAAATGACAAAAAGTGATAAGATAAAAGACCTTTATCTCGGACAGTCTTCAGTTAAGCTAGCCTGGTTTCAGGTTCTTTGTAAGCTAAGTAGCCACGTTGACCGACAGAAGAGATAAAGGGTCATAAAAAAATATAAAAACGAATGAAAGCCATAAAAATGCCTTTTTATAATAAAAAGATTCTTGGCAAAGTCGTATCGTTCATACCACATCATCCAATAAGTGGAAAAACTAAGAGAGAAAATAAATGCACTAAGAAAAATATGCATCATCCAACTTGCTTCTTCACCCTTTTCTCTTCGTTTTGACATGTTGTGCGTCCAAATCGGACAACCCAGTCAAAAGTTATTCCACTTTCAATATCTGTTGTCATAAAAAAAATATTTTTGTAGTGCATGCATAAAGCACATTCATTCTAGGATGCATTAGATATCCTTAGACAATAGCGAAAGAGACCCAAGTGCGTTTATCACCTTCCTAGAAGAGATAAGTGTGCTAAGGTATGTTGGTAACCTTTGAAAAAAGGAAGTTAGCACACTAAGGTGGGTATGGTACCCTTAAAACATAGGCTTTTGAGAAGATACCAAAGCTATTGTCTAAGGCATATCTATTTCACACTGATCATTCATAATAAAAAATATAATAAAAATCTTCAAATCATTTAGAAAGTGGCTGGTCTTCTACCTGTTCTCACTCGCGCTCAAAAAGCCAAGAAGATGGAGCAATTAGAGGAGTAGAACCGTATGCTCACCGCCGAGCTTAATGTCATAAAGGAACAAATAGCGCAGTTGACGGAGCTATTGTATCAGCAATACTTCCACAATACGGTCTCTGAGCAACGAATTTCTGCCCTAGAAGAGAAATTAAGGGCATTAGAGAGATACAAATTTGATGTAAAGGAGGTAACCGATGTCGAAAATACTCGATTCCCTCCCAAGTTTAAGAAATCCCACGCATCATTCAAGAAGCCCTTTGGCAAGAAAAAGGAGGGAAGTGTAAACGCCATGAACTTTACTACTCTTTCTTCCTCTTCGCCATCAGCTGGACGAGTCACGCGAGACAAGAGAAGAAATTCACTCCCATCCCAATCTCTTATGGGAGTCTCGCTGCCAAGGCTTTTAGA
>OY731404.1:31163254-31178879 GCA_963425845.1 Sphenostylis stenocarpa
CCTTCTACACCAATAAAAGAAGGAGAAGAAAAGCCAATGGAAAAGGCTTGATCATCCTCAAGCGGATCCTTGCCTATTCCAAAGGCAAAACAAAAATTACTCCTTGACTCAACACCACCACACGAGTCGTCAAACATAAACCACTTGGAGCTGCAATCAGCATCCTTTCACCCAGAAAAGACATCAACAAAGAAGAAAGGCCAACGGAAAGGCTCGACTGTCCCAAGAGGATCCTTGCCTATTCCAAAGGCAAAACAAAAATTATTACTCCATGACTCAGCTTCATTACCACATGAGTCATCAGACAAACTCATCCAGAATCTTCGCTTCATTCCCCAACGGAGAATAAGGGCTACACAAAGAGCCCATCATATGAAGTCAAGTCCTCTATATCACCAGGGGGCAACAAAAAGAAAAGAAAAGAAAATTCTTCATCCCAAAGGCCACTACAGAAAAAGGTCAAATAAATATCTCCTAACAGAGCATATCAAGAAACGTCTACAAAAAGATTTTTTCCATCTTCCAGCTCAAATAAGAGCTTCACAAAGCCAGGAGCCAGGACTCCATCATCAAATTTGGACCCCCAGGAAACAGACTCCTTGGTGAATCCCAAAAAAGAGAAAAGAAGAAAATCTCTTCATCTCGCTCAATAAAAGAGCGTCACAAAAGTCGGAGCCAAGACTCCATCATAAAAAATCAAACCAAGGATTTGATCCCCAAGAAGCAAAGAAAAATTCCCCAGGGATCTCCAAAAAGAAAAGAGGAAGAAAAAAGATATCTTTCTCATCCAAAGATCAAGCCAATGTGCATAAAAGGAGCACATATGCAAAAGCTAAATCGCAAAAAAAGAGAAATTGCAAGAAAAGGGTAGAAACCCATTCTCCAGCAAAATAAGAGCATAGGCAAAGCCAGCTCAAACAACAACAACCCATAAGGAGTCGAAAACTCCATTTCTCCCTCGAGGGGCAATTCAAAATAGATCTCCGGAATGAAATCAATTCCCCAGTGGATCATCAACAAGAAAACTACCCCAGTGAGCCTACGACAAAGGCAAACTACAAAATTATATCCACAGGGAAGTTCATTGCTCATAACACCCAAAGACGGATATCCCCGGTGAAGCACAAAGCCTTCACTTTCAACAAGCAAGCAAAAATTAATATCCCCAAGAAATGGGAAATCAACCTATGCAAGAGGCAATCCAAGCCCTCAAAGTCTTCACCACTATTGAAGCATTCGCCTAATCAAGAGGCACAACAAAATCCCCAAGTGGATCTTCGCCTAATCAAGAGGCACAATCAATAAGAGAACTCAAAATCCTCAGAGGATTCCCGCCTAAAAAGGGGCAAACAACAAAATCCCCGGCAAAAAATCGGATGGCTAAAAGAAAAGCCAAAATCAAAGAATCACCGGCCAAGACCGGATGGCTAAAAGCCAAAAACAAAGAATCCCCGGCAAAAGCCGGATGGCTAAAAGAAAAGGCCAAAGCATTGAAATCCTCGGTAAAACCGAATGACTAAAAAGTCAAGGTAAAAAACCAAATCATTCCCCAAGGAATAGGCGCATGATCAAAGACAGTAAGCCGCCAACACTTCTCTGAAAGCCTGTTAAGGGTATGAACTCATCAATCAAAAGATTGAATGAGAAGAACCTAGTCAATATGCAGGTTCGCACCCAGTGGCGGTGTAAAAACCACTAGAATCTAGCCAAAATGTAGATTCGTACCAGGTGGGGGTAGGTACCCACAAGAGCCTAGTCAATATGCAGGTTCGCACCCAGTGGGGGTGTAAAAACCACTAGAATCTAGCCAAAATGCAGATTCGTACCAGGTGGGGGTAGGTACCCACAAGAGCCTAGTCAATATGCAGGTTCGCACCCAGTGGGGGTGTAAAAACCACAAGAGCCTAGTCAATATGCAGGTTCGCACCCAGTGGGGGTGTAAAAACCACTAGAGCCTAGTCAATATGCAGGTTCGCACCCAATGGGGGTATAAAATCCATTAGAACCCAGTCAATATGCAGGTTCGCACCCAGTGGGGGTGTAAAAACCACTAGAGCCTAGTCAATATGCGGGTTCGCACCCAATGGGGGTGTAAAATCCATTAGAACCTAGTCAATATGCAGGTTCACACCCAATGGGGGTGTAAAATCCATTAGGACCTAGTCAATATGCGGGTTCGCACCCAATGGGGGTGTAAAATCCATTAGAACCTAGTCAATATGCGGGTTCGCACCCGGTGGGGGTGTAAAAACCACTAGAGTCTAGTCAATATGCAGGTTCGCACCCAATGGGGGTGTAAAATCCATTAGAACCTAGTCAATATGCAGGTTCGCACCTAGTGGGGGTGTAAAAACCACTAGAGCCTAGTCAATATGCAGGTTCGCACCCAATGGGGGTGTAAAATCCATTAGAGCCTAGTCAATATGCAGGTTCGCACCCAATGGGGGTGTAAAATCCATTAGGACCTAGTCAATATGCAGGTTCGCACCCAATGGGGGTATAAAATCCATTAGAGCCTAGTCAATATGCAGGTTCGCACCCAGTGGGGGTGTAAAATCCACTAGAACCTAGTCAATATGCGGGTTCACACCAAGTGGAGGTGTAAAAACCACTAGAATCTAACAAAAATGCAGATTCGTACCAGGTGGGGGTAGGTACCCACCAAAACCTTAAAAATAAGGTTTTTTACCAGATGAGGGTAGGTACTCATCAAAACTTAGCAAAATGCCTCGGGTAGAGTAAAAATACTCACCTGAAGCATTACAAAAATCGGGTGCAAAGACTTGCTTCTATTAGAGGATAGTTCAGTGTTGAGCACCTCAGAAGTAAGTACCCACAAGAGTTTAGCAAAATGCAAACTCATACCAGGTGAGGGTAGGTACTCACCAAAACCTTGTAAAACAAGGTTCATACCTAGTGGGGGTAGGTACTCACAAAAGTCTAGTAAAATACAGACTTATACCAGGTGAGGGTAAGTACTTACCAGAGCTTTATAAAAGGAGGCTCAAACCAGATAGGGGTTGGTACCTATCAAAATATTTATCATCCGGAGGATCAACAAAGGAGCAGCATCCGAAGGATAACCGGGCAAAAGGGTTAACTCCTTCCCCTACCAACTAACTTTGTCGGTATATTAAACCAACAAATTAGTTTGGCAGGTGAAGGGGGGGCAGCTGTAGACCCCTAATTTTTCCCGGCCTCTCAAATAAAAGCTAGGGGAATTTCACACAAAGACAAAGTTCACCCGGCTTCCCAAATAAAAAAAAAGAAGACTTCTCGCAATAAGACGGAGGTCACCCATCCACACAATAAAGGCAGAGGGGACTTCCTACACAGAGATAAAGCTCGCCCGGCACTTTAATGAAGGCCAATAAGACTTCCTACATGAAGATAAAGCTTCTGTATGCAATGTAGAT
This sequence comes from Sphenostylis stenocarpa, assembly GCA_963425845.1. Taxonomy (NCBI): domain Eukaryota; kingdom Viridiplantae; phylum Streptophyta; class Magnoliopsida; order Fabales; family Fabaceae; genus Sphenostylis; species Sphenostylis stenocarpa. The sequence goes on from OY731404.1 coordinate 31,166,671, forward strand.
AAAACCATGTAGATAGCCATATTTAAATAACTGTACGAATAAAAGTGGGTAATAGCGTAATTTCTTATAATCTTTACTTAAATGAATTAATCCGTCATAGGGAACCCGAAAGGGGCGTTGTCGGGTGCTAATACCTTCCCCACACGTAACTAACTCCCTTACCCGACTCTGGTTATAATGGCCAAGTTGGTTTTTATTAAAATCAATGCCTTTTTCTTCTTTTCCAATGTTTATGGTCAAAACATTGGTGGCGACTCCAAAAGAACCCTTTTCGAAAACCTTGCTTCTATTAGAGGATAGTTCAGTGTTGAGCACCTCGGAAGCAATGAACATGTTTTAAACAAAAACGCGAGTCTCAACCATCTTTTCGCGACCGCTCGCATTAACGTTCGAGACGTCCCTGGACGTCGGAATGGACGGCGGCGACATTCACTCCTACCACTCTCTAGGAAGCCTTTTGGCACTTTAGAGTGACTCCGCGCATTATTCCGGGGTTCGAGTGAGCTTTCTGATTTTCGTTAATGTTGAAATCGGTTAAGGAAGTCTCCTTTTGAGATGTCCGGCCCTTGGTAGAGTGACTTTTCTTTATTTTGTGGGAGGAGCGTGCTTGTAGAGTGTGGGGACTGCCAGCTTCGGAGGTTACTTCTCTATTCTCTGTCTCTTTTACTGCTTTCTTTATCGCTTTCTTTGTGTGCATTAGATAATAGGGTCATGTAGATATTTAAATTCTGCAAGTAGATAGAATAATAGGGTAAAAGCATAATTTCTTTAAGTGTTTATTTTCGAAGTTAGTCCATCATAGGGAACCCGAAAGGGGCGTTGTGGGGTGCTAACACCTTCCCCACACGTAACTAACTCCCTTACCCGACTCTGGTTGTAATGGCCAAAGTTGGTTTTTTCTAAAACCACTGCCTTCTTCTTTTTCTTTTCCTTTTTCAGTGTTTAAGGTTAAAACACTGATGGCGACTCCTCGAACCTATTCGAAAACCTCGCCTTTAGGTCCAGCCCGGTTATCGGACAGCCTAAAGGCGTTGAACCATTTCTTTCAAATAAAAACGCGAGTCAATCCAAAACCATCACGTCACTCCGACTGCCTCTTTTGACGGCGGCGATACCCCCATTATAGGGTCCCCACACTCCAGCCTTCCGACCATGCTTAGCACTAAGGCCATAGTCAGTCTTTGTGCCAAAAGAGGAAGGTTATCACCTTGAGTGGTGGTTTCCGATCATACTGGTGGGATGCATGGCCCTCACTACAGCAAACCGTACCTGCCACCCACTTCCTATGGATTTCTCACTTGCCCTCGGGTATAGAGGGAACTATTGTGTGCAAGGGTTTGTGTATACTTTGTATTTCAAACAATTGCATAAAATAAACAAACAACAGTTATTAAAGCCAAGAAAATAAACATGTTATAATTCAAGGTAGGGTAAAAGCGAAATTTTTAAGTTTATTCATTAAACCGGCCCATCACTAAATGGGATCAACTCTCTAGGCTTCCCAGTGGAGTCGCCATCTGTCGCCGCCATCAAAAGAGGCAATCAGAGCGATGCGATGGTTCCGACTTCCCATTTTTGTGTTTTGGATGGGTGGTGTTACAACGCCTCTAGGTCGTCCGATAACTGAGCTGGACCTAGGGGCGAGGTTTTCGAAAGGGTGCTTTTAGGTTGTCCGATAACCGGGTTGGACCTAAAAGCAGATTTTCAAAGGGGTTCTTATGGAGTCGCCACCGATGTTTTTACCGGAAACATCAAAAAAGAAAAAAAAAGGTGTTGGTTTTTTAAGAAAAACCAACTTTGGTCATTATAACCAGAGTTGGGTAAGGTAGTTAGTTACATGTAGGGAGGGTATTAGCTTCCCTACAACGCCCCTTTCAGGTACCCTATGATAGGCTAGTTATTTCGTAAATAAAGTAAAAATGACGCTTTTACCCTTTTATTTGCGGAATTAAAAGATAACGACTACATGGCCCTAATTAATGCATATATAAATAATAAAGAGGTAAAAGAGATAGAGAGAGAGTAAAGAAACCTCTGGAGCAAGCTTTAATTAATTCTTTAAAAGGTAGGGTGCGTTTTGACAGCCCTTCGCTCTTACAACGTCGAATTCTCTCTCGAAACGCCATAAAAAACTCTCTTAAAGACATTTAGAAAACTCCAAAAATGCTTTGGAGGGGCTCTAGGAGAAGAATTCTAAGAAATGATAGAAGGAGAAGTGGAAGAGCGGTGTGAAATGAAGGGGAGAGCGCCCCCCTTTTATAGGGATCCGCGCCTGTCAGGTTGAGATCGCCATCTCGCCTGGCAAGGTCGAGATGATCGTCTCGCCTGGCAAGGTCGAGATGATCGTCTCGCCATTCAGGACGGTTGTCTTGTTTTTGATAAATGGCGAGACCATCGTCTCGCCAATCGAGACGATGGTATCAATTTGCCAAATGACGAGAGGACTGTCTCCCCAAACGGGAAGGCGGTCTCGACTTTGCCATTCAGTGAGATAGCGGTCCCGAAAAGAGAGACAACGGTCTCGACCCTTAAGGTGGGAATCCTTATTTTTTGTACAGAAAAAACCTTCCTAGTCTAATATGGGGCCTAATAGTCTCTCCTAGTGGCTTTTTAGGCCTTGCCCATCTTCGATTTGGAGGTCTTCTACTCTTTATTTTGAGGTCGGGCAAGATTTGGGGTCTATAGTGGTGACTCCATAAGAACCATCTTCGAAAACCTCGCTCTTAGGTCCAGCCCGATTATCGGACAACCTGAAAGCTCCTTTTCGAAAACCTCGCTCTTAGGTCTAGCCCGGCTATCGGACAACTTAAAGGCGTTGTAACGTCACACATTTAAAACGCGAAAAGGAAGTCGGAACCATCGCGTCGCTTCGACCGCCTCTTTTGACGGCGGCGACAAATATAATAGTGAATCTATCATACCTCTATACATAGATTGATTTATTTCCAAACCTGATTCATCTTTATCTAGATAGTAAGACGTTTCCATTGGAGTGTGTGCAACTTTTGCAGAATCCATTTCAAATTTCTTGAGAATCTCTTTGCAGTATTTGGTTTGTGACACAAAAGTGCCATCTTTACGTTGCTTAATTTGAAGTCCAAGAAAGAAGGTTAATTCTCCCATCATTGACATTTCAAAATAACCCTGCATTATCTTAGCAAATCCTTCACACAAAGAATTATCAGTTGATCCAAAGATAATATCATCAACATATACTTGAACTAACCGAATATATTCTTTTACTTTCTTAATAAATAAAGTAGAATCAATTTGTCCTCTAGAAAAATCTTTTGAAATTAGGAAATTACTTAACCTTTCATACCATGACCTAGGAGCTTGTTTCAAACCATAAAGATGAAAGTGATGAAGATCTTATTGAATCATTTGATTAAACAAAGATCATGTTGATTTGATGAAGTCAAAATGAAGTCAAAGGCTATTCTGTTGCAGTCAAAGGTCACTTGGTCAAAAGGGTAGAGTGATTAGTGAGTCTTCATCTATACTTAGGTATAATCATTTTTATCTCTCTGCTACATGAGGTTTCTTCATTTAAAAGATTTTGCAAATGCCTCTAAAACATGTTTAAACCGTTAAAAACAAAGTAATTTGTTAAATAGCTTTTAAGTAAATTGTTTTAACTAATATTATATGAGCTTTATAAGTTAAAATGTTCTTAACACTTACATAACAGGTTTTTAACTGATAGGTTTTCGAAATAATCGATTGTTTTCATTAAAAGAGTTTTTGAAAACATTCTGCCAGTATTTTAACTGATGTAGAATCGAAAGAATTGATTAAAATGACTTAAGATGTTTTGAAAAGTGTTCTGGCAAAATTTTAATCGATACAAACTCGAAATAATCGATTAAAATAACTTGAAGTATTTTGAAAGATGTTCTGTCAGTATTTTAATCAATGCAAATGTGAATTAATTGATTAAAACAACTAAGAGGTTTTTTCCAAAGTGTTTTAATCGATTAAAACAAATCTGTTATCAGTTAAAATGACTTAGAAAGTTTTATGAAACTTTTTGGCAGAATTCTAATCGATTAAAATGTGAAATAATCGATTAAAACAACTAAGAGATTTTTTCCAAAGTGTTTTAATCGATTAAAACAGATTATTATCAGTTTAAATCACTTAGAAAGTTTTATGAAAACATTTGGCAGCATTTTAATCGATTAAAAGGCGAAATAATCAATTAAAATAATTTAAAGGATTTTTTACAAAGTGTTTTAATTGATATAAACATTGTTGTATTAGTTAAAACAAATATGGAAAATGATCAAGAACATTTTAACAGATTAAAAGAAGTTTTAAGAGATTAATTCAAGACTTTTAACAGATTAAAAGATTGTTTTAACAGATTAATTAAACCAGCAGTTTGAAAAATCCTCTATATAAACAGAATTGCTTGAGTCTTTTAAATCATATCTTTGAGCAATCAATCAAGCAATCTTAAGAGCTACTTTCAAGAAAGAATCACACAAGTTTTGTGAAGTTTTTCGAAGTTCTTTCTTGAGGCAAATTTTGCATTCTTTTGGTGAAGAAACTCAGTCTGCAGAGCTGCATAAACCGGGTTTGAGTGTTTTAGTTTCTTCTCTTTGTTTCTTTATTTTTATTTACTTTATTGTGAGTGTCTGGAAGTGTGGGCACTAGTTTCTGTGGCTGGAATTTGGCTGCAGGGTTGTTCAAGAACTGGAAGTTGGTTCTTGGTGAAGGTTTAGGTGCAAGGACTGGAATTTTGATTCTTGTGGTAGATTGGGTGTGTGATTGGAATTGTAATCTGTAAAACATTCAATCTAGTGGAACTCAGCTGGAATTTGGCTGGGAACTGGACGTAGCCCTGGGATTGGGTGAACCAGTATAAATCTTGGTTGTATCTTTCTAAACCTTTCTCTCTTTAAATTTTGCTATTGTCTTTTACTTTGATTGTTTGTTCTGTTTGATTCAAGAATTGGTCAGAACTCTTAATCTTTGAAATAGATAATCTGTAATTTGCGAAAATCTTTCAAAGATCAATTCACCCCCCCTCTTGATCTCATCCTACTTTTCTAACAATTGGTATCAAGAGCAAGGGTCTTGAAAAATACTCAAGACTTTCGGTCCAAATCTTTCATGGCTGAAAACAAATTACCTTTTTCTAAGGGAGCTTCTATTCATAGACCTCCACTATTTTGTGGTACAGATTATCCATTTTGGAAGATTAGGAAGAAGATCTTTATTGAATCCATTGATAAGAATTTTTGGGATGTAATTGTTAATGGTCCATTAATTACAGAAAAAGAATGTCTAGTCTAAGTGATGAAGAGAAAAAAAAAGTTCAAAGTGATTGTAATTGTCGCCACCGTCAAAATGAGGCGGTCGGAGCGACGTGATGGTTTCGACTTTCCATTTTTCGCGTTTTTATTGATGTGGTTACAACGCCTTTAGGTTGTCCGATAACCGGGCTGAACCTAGAGGCGAGGTTTTCGAAAGGACGCTCTTGGATTGTCCGATAATCGGGCTAATCCAAGAGCTAGTTTTGAAGGGTTCTCTGGAGTCGCCACCGATGTTTTTACCGGAAACATCGGAAAAGGGGTTAAAAGGCGTTGATTTTTGAAAAACCAACTTTGGTCGTTAGAACCAGAGTTGGGTAAGGGAGTTAGTTACGTGTAAAGGAAGCGTTAGTTCCTTTACGACGCCCCTTTCGGGTTCCCTATCATAGGCCAACTATTTAAAAAATAATTAAACCGGTGAAAAATACGCTTTTACCCTTTTATTTGCAGAATTTAAAGATTACGACTACATGGCCCTATATCTACTACATAATTAAAATAAAGCGGTAAAAGAGAGAGAGAGTGTGTAGAAACCTCCGAGGCACGCTTTCTATTAATTCTTTCTGAAAATAGGGTGCTTTGCGGCAGCCCTTCACTTTACACAGCGTCGGAAACCTCTCGAAATGCTCAAAAACACTTTTAGACCTCACAATAACCGTGTCTAAGTAAAGAAAAAGAAGAATAAAAAGCGCGACCAAGTAACCAAAATTCGCCATTGCTATTACAATCAAGCTAGTTGATTAGAAGCACCAAATAAAGGCTTTACCTCACCATAAAGAAAGTCATGCTTCGCCAATATTGTGAACAAAAAAATAAATACACAAAAAAAAGGGCCCATAGAAGCCAAAGGCCAAAGAAAAGGGCAAAATACCCGGTAGGAAACCCACTAAGGGGGCTACGCAAAAGATAGGGTCAACCCGGTAGGACACCCGAACAAAAATAAAGGGTAGCCTAGGCAAAATTTAGGGTTCCAAAATAAGGTTCGCTAGGATTCTCCAAAAAAAAAACAAAGAGAAGGAACCTAGACAAAAGTTTGGGCCAAAAACACAATATCCTAGTTCGAAAACCCGAAGGGCAATCTAGGGAAGTCAACTAGCCATAAAAAGCAATGGAAATAAAACTAAGGCGCAAGTACAAAAAAAAGAGGGAAAAACGTTTGCTTAGACAAAACCTAAACACCTAAGCCCAACCTTAGCCAGCCATGCTTACAAAAACCCCTTTCTAAGTGAAAATCAACCTTCTAAAACACAAACCATTGAGTTTGCCTCTTTACTTCTTTTCTCTTGACCTTCACAACAATATTCTAATAATTAATTTGGGAATATGGAGGCATATAATCAACAAGAGGATTGAAATCCCTAGAGTGAAGAAAGAAGGACACTACATGGCAAAGAGTGCTCTACAAAAGAAAAAGAAAAGAAGAAAAAAACAGTTATCCTTCGGTCACAAGAAGTCCGGCAGGGTACAGCCAAGCACAAGAACGCAGATCAGAGGGCTTTCGACGCTACAAGACACGTCAGTAAAATCCTTCTTAAAAACTAATTGAAATAGACATTATAGGACATCAAACATGAAAACATTACATGCATAAAAAATGTTTTTGAACCAGGTCCTATTTCCTTTATTAAAAAAAAAAACCTTTTAATTCGAGACGACCGTCCAGAATTTCAAGACCGTCGTCTCGGTTCCCTGAAATACGAGACCGCCGTCTCGACTAGCGAGACCGCCGTCTCGACTTAGGCGAAAACGAGACCGCCGTCCCGCTTGGCGAGACGGCTGTCTCGCTTAGACCCAAAGTCGAGACCGCCGTCTCGACTTCCCAGACGGCGGTCCCGAATCCAGTTTTTTCCCTATAAATAGGGGCGCGCCTTGGGGGGTTCCTCACAACTTCCCTTGCTTCCAGAACCTCCAACTCTCAGATATCTCACTTCCAAGCACTTCCTGGCCAATATGTTCCGTGGAAACCCCTCAAGGAAGAGAAGAGGCACTGCCGGCGCTAGCAGTTCCTCGGCACCAGCCCCCCAGGATCCTACTCAGCTCTCGCCGTAGCACCTGGCTCGTCTCGAGCACATTTGGGGTTACACGTGGCACCCCATGCTCAGGCTCGACTTCAGCATCCTCGCCGAGTTTGGGTGGAAGGACGATGTTCGGGCCCACATAGATAGCATTGGGTGGGGCTTCCTGTTGCAGTCTCCACCCACCCACGTGTACCCTCAAGCGGTACTGGAGTTCCTGGCCTCCATCTCCTATGTCGAGGCTCCCTCCATGGTCCCAGGCCTGCCACCCACCAAGATGGTGAACTACTTCATGGGTGGGACGTACCAGACTACCACCCTCGACGAATTCAATGTGAGTATTGGGTTCATCCGGCCCGAGGATGTGCTAACTCGGGAGTACCAGGAGGCCATCTGTAGCCGCCCCACCAACCTCACCGCCGCCGAAATGTGGGAGGAACTCACCAGGTCACCCACGCTGCCCACGCTGATGAAGGGGTCAACACTCCCCCCAGCCCTCTACATTTGCCACAAGCTGCTGGCTGGGACTGTCCACGGGAGGAAGGAAAGCAAGGGTAAGGTAACCCTCCCAGACCTCTTCGTACTTTACTGCATGAGCCAGAGGTGACGCTGTAACCCTGGCTATTTCTTCCTGAGGGCCCTTAAGGACTTCGGGAGCAGACCAGTGGGAGCCGTCCTCGTGGCTCCTCTTATCACCCCCCTGGCAGAGAAATGGGGGTGCGCTGGCCGGGAAGAGCTGGCCTCCAACCTGCGACCCGAATCCATCAACGGGTCGATTCTGGTCAGCATGGGGATGCTGATATGCCGTGGGACTCAATTGGCCCTTCATCCCTCGCTGGATTTCGCGCTGGACCTCCAGGACATCGTGGCAATGCACGATCTCCCAACGCCTCCCGACTTCCAGCAGCCACATCAGCACCAACAACCACCGCAATACACAGATGACTTTGCTGGCGTAAACCGCAACATCCACGATCTGCGCCAGCAATTCGATCAAATGTCTGTGCGGCAAGAAGCCTTCGACACCCGGCTGGAGATGTTGTACCAATATCAGCAAGGAATGCGACAGGAATGGACAACATTCCAGCAAGAATACCATGACGAAGCCCGGGAGCAAGCAAAATTCCGGGAACACATGTACCAACAATTCCCTCATCTAGGATCGTCTCCAGAAGATAGCCCTTAGGGATAATACTTGAAAAATGGCTGTAATAAAATTTTCCCTTATGAATAAAATCTTTATGCATTCATTGCCATCCTTTTTCAAAAGTCAGCATAACCAAAAAATAAAAATAAAAAGTAAAAAGACGTATGCTCAAGAAAAAAGCCAAAATCCTAAATCGCGAGAAAAAAGAAATAAAACCGCGAGAAAAAGGCAGGATTAAGACAAGCCATCACCTTGACCAACAGAATTCGATAACCAAGTCAAACAACAGACAAGGATCGCCCGACCAGCCAACGAGAGTCGGGTGATCACCACCAAAAGATCAAAAACAAAGAATCCCCAGCAATCAACAAAGCGGGATGAACACCAAGTCTCCGGCACAGACCGAACGACCATTCCCAGAACAAGACAAACAAAAACAAAGAAAGTACATCTCAACGCTCGGCGCATGAGCTAGAGCAGTAAGCCGCCACCACAGCCGAAGGATCGGCTACCGCAAGAAGGAGCATCCGAAGGCATAACACCATATGGGGGTGTATACTCATCAAGCCTTACAAAAAGGGGCTTACCGGACGGGGGTTCATACTCGTCAAACACCAGATGGGGGTGTATACTCATCAAGCCTTACAAAAGGGGCTTACCGGACAGGGGTTCATACTCGTCAAACACCAGATGGGGGTGTATACTCATCAGGCCTTACAAAAGGGGGATTACCGGGCGGGGGTTCATACTCGTCAAACCAGATGGGAGGTTTATACCCATCAACCGAAGGATCGGCTACCGTTAGAAGGAGTGTCCTGAGGTTCTACCATGTGTCAACCGAAGGGATCGGCTACCGTCAGAAGGAGTATCCTGGAGGTGCACATCAGAACTTTTCCCCAGAAGATCAACCGCCGCAAGACGGGACATCTGAAGGACAACCGAGCAAGAGGGTGAACTCCTTTACCTTCTTGTCGATCTGTCGGGCACAATAGGCCAACAGCCGACTAGTCAGGTAAACGGGGGGCAGCTGTAGACCCCAAATCTTTCTCGACCTCATAATAAAAGACCAGAAGACCTCCTTTTCGAAGATGGATGAAGCCTAAGAAGTCACTAGGAGAGACTATTAGGCCCCATACTAGGATAGGAGGGTTTTTTTAGCACAAAAATAAGGATTTTCGCCTTTCAAGGCCGAGACCGCCGTCCCAGATTCGGGACCGCCGTCTCACCTTGCATGATTGGCGAGATCGCCATCTCGTTTGGCGAGACCGCCGTCTCGCCATTCTTGCAAGGCGAGACCGCCGTCTCGGCCTTGTCAGACGAGATAGCCCGTCTCGACTTGACAGGCGCGAATCCCTATAAATAGGACCACCATTCCCTCATTCCACAGAGTTCTTCCTCCTTCTCTCTAGAAATTTCTTCAAATTCTCTCTCTAGAACCCCTCCGAAGCATTTCCGGAGTTTCTGAGCGTTTCTAAGAGTGGTTTTTAGCGTTTTGAGAGGTTTCCGACGCTGTGTAGAGTGAAGGGCTACCATATAGCACCCTAATTATCAAAGAATTAATAGAAAGCTTGCTGCGAAGGTTTCTACTCTCTCTCTCTCTACTTTACCACTTTATTTTAATTATGCGATAGACATTAGGGTCATGTAGTCATAATTTAAATTCCGCACAATAAAAGGGTAAAAGCGTATTTTCTAGTTTATTTACTCAGAATAGCTGGCCTATCATAGGGAACCCGAAAGGGGCGTCATAAGGGAACTAACACTTCCCTTACACGTAACTAACTCCCTTACCCAACTCTGGTTCTAATGACCAAAGTTGGTTTTTCGAAAACCAACGCCTTTTAAATTCCTTTTCCGATGTTGCCGGTAAAAACATCGGTGGCGACTCCAGAGAACCCTTAAAAAACTAGTTCTTGGTTTAGCCCGGTTATCAGACAATCCAAGAACGCCCTTTCGAAAACCTCGCCTCTAGGTTCAGCCCGGTTATCGGACAACCTAAAGGTGTGTAACCACACCAAAAAAAACGCGAAAGTCGGAAAGTCGAAACCATCGCGTCGCTCCGACCGCCTCATTTTGACGGCGGCGACAGATTGTGACTTCACTGGGGAAGCCTAGAGAGTTGATCCCATTTAGTGATGGGTCAGCTTAAAACTAAATAAACCAAGAAAATTATGCTTTTACCCTACCTTGTATTATAACATTTTTTATTGCTTGGCTTTAATAACTGTTGCTTGTTTATACTTACGCAATTGTTTGAAATACAAATTGTACACAAACCCTTGCACACTACAGTTCCCTCTATACCCGGGGGCAAGTGAGAAATCCATAGGGAGTGGATGGCAGGTACGGTTCGTTGTAGTGATGGCCTTGTGCCCACCAGTGTGATCGGAAACCACCACTCAAGGTGATAACCTTCCTCTTTTGGCACAAAGACTGACTATGGCCTTAGTGCTAAGCATGGTCAGAAGGCTGGAGAGTGGGGACCCTATAATGGGGGCACCTTGGGGGCCTTAGCCTTGGTGAGGACAGTTAGAACCTACCTTCGCCAATGGAATTTTCTGCAGGAAAATCCTACCTCGTGATTAAAACGACTTCTCGCCTGCTCGTGGATGATCGAATTGTGTGTGCATATGTTTGTTGCATTTGTCTGTTGCATAGCATAATCAAACAACAAAAAATCACAAAAAAATTAATATTTTTTTTCAATAAACACCCTTATCTCGGATAGTCTGCCTTTTAGCTAGCCTGGTTTCAGGTTCTTTGTAAGCTAAGTAGCCACGCAGTTCCGACAAAAGAGATAAGGGACGCTAAATATTTTTCGCATAAAGCCATATTTTTATCTCGGACAGTCTGCCTTTTAGCTAGCCTGGTTTCAGGTTCTTTGTAAGCTAAGTAGCCACGCAGTTCCGACAGAAGAGATAAAAGGCTATAAAATAATAAATAAACAAAATAATAACAAAATCAAAACGTCTATAAAAATAATTTTGAGAAAGTCGTATCATCCACATTACATCATATCATGAGTAAATAAATACCAAGAGAGAAAATAAAAAGTGAGAGCACATTTAGCATCATTTAAAGAAAAACTCTCATACATAAGCATGTTCATGCTAGTTCAAGCACTCAACATGCATTAATAAAGTTCCTTCTGGGCATTCTAGAAAGTGGCTGGTCCTCTCCCCATCCGAACTCACGCACAAAAAGCCAGAGCAATGGAAAACTTGGAAGAACAAAACCGAAAGCTCACCGCGGAGGTCAATACCCTCCGCGAGCAAGTGGCCCAATTGATGGAGGTTGTGTGCCAGGGCCAAAACAAGGGTGAGGCCCAAACAGAACACGCCTCTCGCCACGAAGAGGAGGAAGAAGAAGAATACTTCTTCGATGGAAAGGATGCTAAGACTGCACGCATCCTTACCCCGGAGGTGCCCAAGCAACAAATCTCCGCCCTAGAGGAAAGACTGAAGGCGGTAGAAGGACACAACTTCGACGTCAAGGAGGTGGCGGACATGTGCCTGGTGAAGAATATCCACTTCCCTCCCAAATTCAAAATCCCGGACTTCCCCAAGTACGCCGGGATGACCTGCCCAAAGAACCATCTTACGATGTATTGTCGTAAGATGGCCGCACACGCCGAGAATGAGAAACTCCTAATCCACTTGCTTCCGGGAGAGTCTCGCGGACACAACTCTCAATTGGTACATGCAATTGGAAAGAGGGTAGGTCCAGGCT
>OY731404.1:31178979-31244025 GCA_963425845.1 Sphenostylis stenocarpa
CTTAGGAAAACTATTAGGGTTCATTGTCAGCGAAAGAGGAATTGAAGTGGACCCCGACAAAACCAAGGCAATTTTGGAAATGCCTCCACCCAGGACGAAAAAGGAGGTCAGAGGTTTTCTAGGCCGGATCAATTACATTGCCCGTTTCATAGCACAGTTAACGGATAAATGTATACCCATCTTTAAATTGTTGCGCAAAAATCAACTAACGGTGTGGAATGAAGAATGCCAACAAGCGTTTGATAAAATCAAAATGTGTTTAACCAATCCGCCAATATTGGTACCACCCGTTGAAGGGAGACCCCTGATCCTATACTTGTCAATACTCGAAGAGTCCATGGGATGTGTGCTCGGTCAACAAGACGAAACCGGGAAGAAAGAACGAGTCATTTACTATCTCAGCAAGAAGTTCTTAGACTATGAAACCCGTTATACACCATTCGAAAAAACCTGTTGCGCGTTGGTGTGGGTCACTCAGCGTCTCCGTCAATATATGGCTCGACATACAACATGGTTGGTCTCCAAAATGGATCCAATCAAGTACCTCTTCGAGAAGCCCATTTTAACTGGAAGAATAGCAAGGTGGCAAGTTCTCCTCTCAGAATTTGATATCATTCATGTCACCCAGAAAGCTATTAAGGGTAGCCCCCTAGCAGACTATCTAGCCCATGGATCAACGGATGAATACCAATTCTTACAAGACGACTTTCCCGATGAGCACATCATGCACATCGAGCACGAAGAGACCAAAGAAGAGGCATGGACCATGTTCTTCGATGGGGCCTCAAACATGCTCGGACACGGGATAGGAGCTATTCTGATATCCCCTGAAAAGAAACACATCCCTGTAACGGCCAGGCTTAATTTTGACTGTACCAACAACATGGCCGAATACGAAGCATGCACGCTAGGGATCCAAGCAGCTTTAGATCATGGGGTTACTAAACTCAAAGTCTTCGGCGATTCATCCCTTGTCATTTACCAACTTAAAGGTGAATGGGAAACCCGCAACTCTAAACTAATCCCATATCTAGAGCATGTAGACCCCAAATCTTGCCCGACCTCCAAATAAAGAGAAGAAGACCGCCTATTCGAAGATGGATGAAGCCTAAAAAGCCACTAGGAGAGACTATTAGGCCCCATAATAGGATAGGAGGGATTTTTCTGTACAAAAAATAAGTTTTCTCGCCTTTTTGGGACGAGACCGCCGTCTCAAAATCGAGACCGCCGTCTCGCCTCACGCAAATGGCGAGATCGCCGTCTCGTTTGGCGAGACGGCGGTCTCGCCACTTTGGCATGACGAGACGACGGTCTCGTTTGACGAGACGGCAGTCTCATTTGACGAGACGGCGGTCTCGACCCTGTCAGACGAGAATGGCGGTCTCGCCACTGTCAGGCGCGAAAACCTATAAATAGGGGCCTCCATCCCCTCATTTCCAGACACCACACAACTTTTTGCTCTCCCTTCTCTCTAAAACTTCTCTCTAGAATCCCTCCGACGCATTTCCGAAGCTTCTGAGTGCCTTTGTGAGCGTTTTTTGGCGTCTAGAAAAGTTTCCAGCATCGTGTAGAGTGAAGGGCTGCCAAAAAGCACCCATTTCCTTTAAAAGAAATAAAAAGAAAGCTTGCTTCAGAGGTTTAAATTATCCCTCTCTACTCTTACTGCTTTAATTTTAAATTATGCAATAGATTAGGGCCATGTAGTCATAACTTTAAATTCCGCAAAATAAAAGGGCAAAAGCGTATTTTCCGGTTTATTTATCAATAAAATAGCTGGCGTGTCATAGGGAACCCGAAAGGGGCGTCGTAAAGGGACTAATACTCCCTTTACACGTAACTAACTCCCTTACCCAACTCTGGTTCTAACGACCAAAGTTGGTTTTTTGAAAACCAACGCCTTTTAAACTCCTTTTCCGATGTTTCCGGTAAAAACATCGGTGGCGACTCCACAGAACCCTTCAAAAATTAGTCCTTGGCTTAGCCCTGTTATCGGACAACCCAAGGAAGACCTTTCGAAAACCTCGCCCCTAGGTTAGCCCGGTTATCGGACAACCTAAAGGCGTTGTAACCACCCATAAAAAAAACGCAAAAATCAAAACGGTCGAAACCATCGCGTCGCTCCGACCGCCTCTCATTTTTTACGGCGGCGACAGAGCACATTCGAGAATTAGCTTCAAGAATGGAAAACGTCACCTTCCAGTATATTCCCGGAGAAGACAATTAATGCGCTGATGTCCTCGCTACTCTATCATCCATGTTTGCCTTAGATCAAGAACATGAGATGCCAATCATCCAAATCAAGCTGCATGACAAACAAGCTTTTTGCATGGCAGTAAATGGCGAGCATGACCATAACCCTTGGTATCATGACATCAAACAATATCTCATGAAGGGCGAATACCCCGTAGGAGTTAACGATAATGGTAAACGAACCATTCGTAAAAGGGCAGTAGGGTTCACGTTGATCGAAGGAACCCTCTATAAAAAGAGTCTCGACTCCACTCTCTTAAGGTGTGTGGACCAAGAAGAAGCTCAAACCTTGATAAGAGAAATCCACAAAGGATCTTTTGGGACCCACGCACCAGGGCATGTCATGACAAAGAAAATTTTAAGGGCAGGATACTTTTGGTCTACAATGGAAGCCGATTGTCACCAGTACGCTAAAAAGTCCCACAAATGCCAAATCTACGCCGATAATATCCACGTGCCGCCCACACCTCTCAGTACTCTGGCTACACCATGGCCATTCTCTATGTGGGGCATGGACGTCATCGGACCCATTGAACCTAGAGCATCCAATGGCCATCGCTTTATCTTGGTGGCCATTGATTATTTCACCAAATGGGTTGAGGCAGCATCGTATGCGCATGTGACTCGGAAAGTAGTGACCACCTTCATCAAGAAAAATATTATATGTCGGTATGGCATCCCTCATAGGCTCATTACTGATAATGGGACCAATCTCAATAATAGAATGATGGAAGAACTATGCCAAGACTTCAAAATTCAACATCACAATTCTTCTCCGTACCGACCAAAGATGAACGGTGCAGCAGAGGCAACCAATAAGAATATTAAGAAAATCATCCAGAAGATGGTAGTAACCTACAAAGATTGGCACGAAACGTTGCCCTTCGCTCTACACGGCTATCAAACGTCGGTACGAACCTCCACAGGGGCTACCCCATTTTCCCTCGTATACGGAATGGAGGTCGTACTACCAGTAGAGGTTGAAATACCCTCCCTACGAGTCGTTATGGAAGCAAAATTGACAGAAGCCGAATGGGTCCAAAGTCGGTATGATCAGCTGAACCTAATCGAAGAAAAACGGCTAGACGCCATATATCGGGGGCTGGTTTACCAACACAAAATCAAGAAAGCCTACGACAAGAAGGTCAATCCCCGCACCTTCCAAGAAGGGGACCTAGTGATAAAGAAACTGCTTCCATCCCAGAAAGACAAAATCGGGAAATGGACAGCAAATTACGAAGGACCCTTTGTGGTCAAGCGAGCCTTCTCAGGAGGAGCCCTCATCCTCACTAGCATGGACGGAGAAGAGCTTCGACATCCTATCAACTCAGATGCGGTAAAGAAATACTATGCTTGAAGACATTGCTCATGACCCGTCAGGATGAAAACTCGCAATGAGCGTCCTGGGCAAAAGATAGGGTCTGCACTCCTCGCTAAGATACGTCCTAGGCAAAAATTAGAGGTTCCCATGTCGCCGCCGTCCGTTCCGACGTCCAGGGACATCTCGAACGTTTATGCGAACGGTCGCAAAAAGATGGTTTAGACTCGCGTTTTTATGTTAAAATATGTTCATTGCTTCCGAGGTGCTCAACAACTGAACTATCCTCTAATAAAAGCAAGGTTTTCAAAAAAGGGGTTCTTTTGGAGTCGCCACCAATGTTTTGACCAGAAACATTGGAAAAGGATAAAAAGGCGTTGATTTTAATAAAAACCAAACTTGGCCATTATAACCAGAGTTAGGTAAGGGAGTTAGTTATGTGTGGGGAAGGTGTTAGCACCCCACAACGCCCCTTTCGGGTTTCCTATGACGGATTAATTCATTTAAGTAAAGATTACGAGAAATTACGCGATTACCCTATTTTATTGCATAATATTAAAAATGGCTATCTACATGAATTTATTTCATATTGCATACATAAAGTAATAAATAAAGGAGTAAAGGAGAAGAGAATTGAACAGAACCTCCGTAGCAAGCTTTGTATTGCGAATCTTTTAACTGTGAGGATATGTTTTGGCAATCCCCCGCTCTACAAAGACTCTCCTCTCCGAATACAAGATCGACTCGACTAACTTTTTACAGAAGAATCGAATGCTGGAATATGATTCCTTAACTGATTGTTACCTTATTAAGGCAATCAGAGAGTTCATTCGAAGAAGGAAGAGAAAAGACAAGTACTAGGAGTTGTTTGGTGTCTAAAAAAGTGGCAAATGAGCCTCCTATTTATAGTTTTCGCAGCCTGGAAATTTGGGATGGCCATCCCAATTGAATATTTTACCTTTGGGACCACCTCTTGAAGAGTAGGACGGCCAGTCTCACTTGGGACAACCGTCTCACTTGGCCAGGGCAGCTTGGGACGGTCGTCTCGAATTTGGGACGGTTGTCTCGACTTGTTTTGGCCAGCTTTTGTGTTCTGGGACCCCTGGGAAGCTTTCCTTTCTTTATTCGGACGTCAGTTGATGCCGATAGACGCCTGTTGAAGCTTTATCTTCATATAGGAAGTCTTCTTGGCCTTTATTGAGATGCTTAGGCGAGCTTTATCTTGTTGTAGGAAGTCTCCTTAGCCTTTATTGAGAGGACAGGCAAAATTAGGGGTCTACAGCTGCCCCCCCTTCACCTACCTGGCTAATTTGTTGGCTTAATGTGCCGACAAAATTAGTTGGTAGGGGAAGGAGTTAACCCTTTTGCCCGGTTATCCTTCAGATGCTCCTTTGCTGATCCTCCGGATGATAAATATTTTTGATAGGTACCTACCCCTATCTGGTTTGAGCCTTACTTTATAAGGCTCTTGTGAGTACTTACCCTCACCAGGTATGAGTCTGCATTTCACTAGACTCTTGTGGGTACCTACCCCCACTAGGTATGAACCTTGTTTTGCAAGGCTTCGGTGAGTACCTACTCTCACCTGGTACGAGTTTGCATTTTGCTAAACTCTTGTGGGTACTTACTTCTGAGGTGCTCAACACTTGAACTATCCTCTAACAGAAGCAAGGTATTTGCACCCGTTTTTGTGTAATGCTCTGGTGAGTATTTTACTCTACCTAATGCATTTTGCTAAGTTTTGATGAGTACCTACCCTCATCCGGTACAAACCTTATTTTATAAGGCTCTGGTGGGTACCTACCCCCACCTGGTACGAATCTGCATTTTTTGCTAGATTCTGATGAGTACCTACCCTCATCCGGTACAAGCCTTATTTTATAAGGCTCCGGTGGGTACCTACCCCCACCTGGTACGAATCTGCATTTTGCTAGATTCGATGAGTACCTACCCTCATCCCAGGTACAAACCTTATTTTATAAGGCTACGGTGGGTACCTACCCCCACCCAGTACGAACCTCGTTACGAAAGGCTACGATGGGTACCTACCCCCACCGGTACGAACCCCGTTCCGCAAGGCTCACGATGGGTACCTACCCCCACCCAGTACGAACCCCATTCTGCAAGGCTCCGATGGGTACCTACCCCCACACGGTACGAACCCCGTTCTGCAAGGCTCTTGTGGGTACCTACCCCCACCCAGTACGAACCCCGTTCTACAAGGCTCGATGGGTACCTACCCCCACCGGTACGAACCCCGTTACGCAAGGCTCTTGTGGGTACCTACCCCACACAGTACGAACCCCGTTCCGCAAGGCTCTTGTGGGTACCTACCCGCACTCGGTACGAACCCCGTTACGCAAGGCTCGATGGGTACCTACCCCCACCTGGTACGAACCCCATTTTGCAAGGCTCTTGTGGGTACCTACCCCCACCCGGTACGAACCCCGTTACGCAAGGCTCTTGTGGGTACCTACCCCCACCGGTACAAACCCCGTTCGCAAGACTTTGATGGGTACCTACCCCCACCTGGTACGAACCCCGTTCCGCAAGGCTCTTACGGGTACCTACCCCCACCTGGTACGAACCCCGTTCACGCAAGGCTCTTGTGGGTACCTACCCCACACGGTACGAACCTCGTTCTGCAAGGCTCTTGTGGGTACCTACCCCCACCTGGTACGAACCCCATTCTGCAAGGCTCTTGTGGGTACCTACCCCCACCTGGTACGAACCCCGTTCTGCAAGGCTCTTGTGGGTACTGTCGCCGCCGTCCGTTCCGACGTCCTGGGACGTCTCGAACGTTTATGCGAGCAGTCGCGAAAAGATGGTTGAGACTCGCGTTTTTGTTTAAAACATGTTCATTGCATCCGAGGTGCTCAAAACTGAACTATCCTCTAATAGAAGCAAGGTTTTCGAAAAGGGTTCTTTTGGAGTCGCCACCAATGTTTTGACCATAAACATTGGAAAAGGAGAAAAAGGCATTGATTTTAATAAAACCCAACTTGGCCATTATAACCAGAGTCGGGTAAGGGAGTTAGTTGCGTGTGGGGAAGGTATTAGCACCCCACAACGCCCCTTTCGGGTTCCCTATGACGGATGAATTCATTTAAGTAAAGATTATAAGAAATTACGCTATTACCCTCTTTTATTCGTATAGTTATTTAAATATGGCTATCTACATGGTTTTATCTACATTGCATACAGAAAGCAGTAAATAAAGCAGTAAAAGGGATGAGAATTGAGAAGAACCTCCGAAGCAAGCTTTATATTATAAGTCCTTTATACAGAGGATGATTTGCGGCAATCCTTCGCTCTACAACAACTCTCCTCTCAAATACAGACTCGACTCGACTAAGATTTCTAGAAGAATCGAATGCCGGAATACAAATTCCTTAACTGATTGTTACCTATTAAAGGCAATCAGAGAGATCATTCGAAGGAGGGAGAGAAGAAGACAAGTATTGGAGTTGTGCAGGGTGTGGAGAATGACAAATGAGGCTCCTATTTATAGCCATTTTTCGCTCGTAACTTTGGGATGGCCGTGCGGGTTGGGACGGCCGTCCCAAGCGCGTTTTCCACGTTGTGCCAATGCGGGACGGCCGGTCACGGGTTGGGATGGCCGTCCCAAATGCAATTTTAACACAGGTTGGGACCCCCGAGGTTTGGGACGGCCGTCCCAAGTTTGGGACGCGCGTCCCACTTGCACGATGACGGTTGGGACGGCCGTCCCAACTGCGGGACGATGGTCTCGGCTTGTTTAGTCCGAGTTTTCGCGTTCGGGACCCCAGGAAGCTTTCCTTTCCTTTTCGGACGTAGATTGATGCCGATGTGTGTCCGTTGAAGCTTTATCTTCATGTAGGAAGTCTTATTGGCCTTCATTAAAGTGTCGGGCAAGCTTTATCTCTGTGTAGGAAGTCTCCTTTGCCTTTATTGTGTGGATGGGTGACCTCCGTCTTATTGCAAGAAGTCTTCTTTTCTTTTATTTGGGAAGCCGGGTGATCTTTGTCTTTGTGTGAAATTCCCCTAGCTTTTATTTGAGAGGCCAGGCAAAATTAGGGGTCTACAGCTGCCCCCCCTTCACCTGCCCAACTAATTTGTTGGTTTAATATACCGACAAAGTTAGTTGGTAGGGGAAGGAGTTAACCCTTTTGCCCGGTTATCCTTCGGATGCTGCTCCTTTGCTGATCCTCCGGATGATAAATATTTTGATAGGTACCAACCCCTATCTGGTTTGAGCCTCCTTTTATAAAGCTCTGGTAAGTACTTACCCTCACCTGGTATAAGTCTGTATTTTACTAGACTTTTGTGAGTACCTACCCCCACTAGGTATGAACCTTGTTTTACAAGGTTTTGGTGAGTACCTACCCTCACCCGGTATGAGTTTGCATTTTGCTAAACTCTTGTGGGTACTTACTTCTGAGGTGCTAAACACTGAACTATCCTCTAATAGAAGCAAGTCTTTGCACCCGTTTTTTGTAAAGCTTCAGGTGAGTATTTTTACTCTACCCGAGGCATTTTGCTAAGTTTTGATGAGAACCTACCCTCATCTGGTAAAAAACCTTATTTTTAAGGTTTTGGTGGGTACCTACCCCCACCTGGTACGAATCTGCATTTTTGCTAGATTCAAGTGGTTTTTACACCTCCACTTGGTGTGAACTCGCATATTGACTAGGTTCTAGTGGATTTTACACCCACACTAGGTGCGAACCTACATATTGACTAGGTCCTAATGGATTTTACACCCCCATTGGGTGCGAACCTGCATATTGACTAGGTTCAAATGGATTTTACACCCCCATTGGGTGCGAACCTGCATATTGACTAGGCTCTAGTGGTTTTTACACCCCCACTGGGTGCGCACCTGCATATTGACTAGGTTCTAATGGATTTTACACCCTCATTGGGTGCGAACCTGCATATTGACTAGGTTCTAATGGATTTTACACCCCCATTGGGTGCGAACCTGCATATTGACTAGGCTCTAATGGATTTTACACCCCCATTGGGTGCGAACACGCATATTGACTAGGCTCTAGTGGTTTTTACACCCCCATTGGGTGTGAACCTGCATATTGACTAGGTTCTAATGTATTTTACACCCCCATTGGGTGCGAACCTGCATATTGACTAGGCTCTAGTGATTTTTACACCCCACTGGGTGCGAACACGCATATTGACTAGGTTCTAATGGATTTTACACCCCCATTGGGTGCGAACCTGCATATTGACTAAGCTCTAATAGATTTTACACCCCCATTGGGTGCGAACCTGCATATTGACTAGGCTCTAGTGGTTTTTACACCCCCACTGGGTACGAACCTGCATATTGACTAGGTTCTAATGGATTTTACACCCCCATTGGGTGCGAACCTGCATATTGACTAGGCTCTAGTGGCTCTTACACCCCCACTGGGTGCGAACCTGCATATTGACTAGGCTCTAGTGGTTTTTACACCCCCACTGGGTGCGAACCTGCATATTGACTAGGTTCTAATGGATTTTACACCCCCATTGGGTGCAAACCTGCATATTGACTAGGCTCTAGTGGTTTTTACACCCCCACTGGGTGCGAACCTGCATATTGACTAGGCTCTAATGGATTTTACACCCCCATTGGGTGCGAACCTGCATATTGACTAGGCTCTAGTGGTTTTTACACCCCCACTGGGTGCGAACCTGCATATTGACTAGGTTCTTCTCATTCAATCTTTTGATTGATGAGTTCATACCCTTAACGGGCTTTCGGAGAAGTGTTGGCGGCTTACTGTCTTTGATCATGCGCCTATTCCTTGGGGAATGATTTGATTTTGACTTTTTGACTTTTCTGCTAGTCATCCGGTTTTACCGGGGATTTCATTGTTTTGGCTTTTTCTTTTAGCCATCCGGCTTTTGCCAGGGTTTCTTTGTTTTGGCTTTTCTAGTTTAGCCATCCGGCTTTTGCCAGGGTTTCTTTGTTTTGGCTTTTCTTGTTTAGCCATCCGACTTGGCGAGAATTTCATTGTTTTGGCTTTTTCTTTTAGCCATCCGGTCTTGGCGGGGATTCTTTCTTTTGGCTTTTCTTGTTTAGCCATCCGACTTCTGTGGGATTCTTTTGCTTTTGGCTTTTTTGTTTAGCCATCCGGTCTTGGCAGGGGATTCTTTGTTTTTGGCTTTTCTTGTTTAGCCATCGGCTTTGCTTGGGGATTCTTTTGCTTTTGGCTTTTTTGCCATCCGATCTTGGCCGGGGATTCTTGTTGATTGCCTCTTTTTAGGCAGTGATCCTCTGGGGATTTGTTGATTTTTTATTGTGCCTCTTGTTTTTAGGTAGGTGCTTCAGCAATGGTGAAGACTTTGTTGTTTTTTCGCCTCTGAATAGGCTGATGTTCTACTTGAGGATATTTGTTTCTTGATAATATCTCTGAGTAGGCAGATGCTTTTTAAAAGCTTTGTGCTTTGAACTTGTATTACCTCATATAGGTTGATTTCCCATTTCTTGGGAATATCGATTTTTGCTTGCCTTAGGCGAGAGGCTCTTGGGAGTGAAGGCTTTGCACTTCACTGGGATATCCATATTGGGTGTTCCAGGTGGTTAACTCCACGAGGATATGAATTTTGTAGTTTGCCTTTGCTGGTAGGCTTGCTGGGGATTTTTCTTTTTGGTAATCCACTAGGGATTTAGTTGTTTTCTAGGGATCTATTTTGAATTGCCCCCTAGGGAGGAATGGAGTTTTTGACTCCTTATTGGATCTTGTTGTTTGAGTGGCTTTGCCTATGCTCTTATTCTGTTGGGGAATGGGTTTATATGTGCGCCTTTTTATGCACATTGGCTTTTTCTTTGGATGAAAAGATATCATTTTTCTTTTCTTTTTTAGCGATCCACGGGGAATTTTTCTTTTCTTAGGGGATCTAATCCTTGATTTGATTTTTTTATGATGATGGAGTCTTGAGCTCCTGGTCTTTTGTGAAGCTCTTCATTGAGCGGAATGAAGAAATTTTCTTCTTTTCCTTTTTTTGGAGATTCACCGAGGAGTCTGTCGGTTTCCTGGTCTTTTGTGAAGCTCTTATTTGAGCGGGATGAAGAGATTTTTCTTCCTTTTGTCTTTTGTTGACTTTTCTTGATATGCTCTTCTTGGAGATTTTTTATTTGGCTTTTTCTGTAGTGGCCTTTGGGATGAAGAATTTTCTTTTCTTTTCTTTTTGTTGCCCCTTGGTGATATAGAGGACTTGACTTCATATGATGGGCTCTTTGTGTAGCCCTTATTCTCCGTTGGGGAATGAAGCGGAGATCTTTATAAGAATGTGCTTGATGACTCATGTGATGATGAAGGCTGAGTCACGAAGTAGTCTTTTTGCTTTGCCTCCGGAGTAGGCGGGGATCCTCTTGGGGATGGTCGAGCCTTTCCATTAGCTTTTTCATTTTGATGGTTTCCTTCTTTCTTGGATGGAAGGATGGTGATTGAAGCTTTTTGACAACTCATATGATAATGTTGAGTTATGAAATAAATTTTTTTTTCTGCCTTTGGAGTAGGCAAGGAACCACTTGGGGATCATTAAGCCTTTCAGTTGGCTTTTCTTATCCTTCTTTTATTGGTGTAGAAGATTGATGGTGATTAGAGCTATTTTCTTTGAAGCTCCTTATTTTGTTGAAGATAATTTTGGTTTCGCCTTTTTCTATCGCGATTTAATTTTATCGCGAATTTTTGAAATCCGGCTTTTTAGTATATCATGTGTGCCTTTTATTTTATAGTTTTTGTACACATGGGCTTTTGAAATGTGAAACAGAAATAACTACTTTTATTTATTACTGCTTTTTGTTTGGTACATTCAAGCTTTTTCAAAATACTAAAAATTATCTAAAGAGACTCCTCCTAATCGTCTGCCTCTGGACTGGAGTGGGAGGATGGTACTAGCGAAGGGAAGCGGCGGAGTAGGCGGCACTGGAACCTTGCCTGAGTCCGGACCAAGCTCTCTATCCGGCGGTGCGTCTGTCTTGCCTAACGAGTCAAGCGACTAAGCTGCGGCGTATAAACTGGAACTCTCCTTCCATGTATGCATGCTCCTCGTCCAAGCGTCGATATAGGCCGGGGAAATCAGAATCTCGTGACTGCTGCTGGGATTCTGAGGTAGTAGGGATGTCTTGCAGCGTATCGAAGTCGTGCATATCCCATGAAATTGAGATGATAGGGTTTAAGATGAACCCTGTTCCTTCTCTGCTGAGGATATTCATGTGTGTCAGCACTCCTCCGTTGATTGGCTCTGGTTGGAGTTCAACAGGGAGGTCTTCTCCGTCAGTGCATCCCCAATACTCAGCCAAAGGGGTAAGGAGGGGAGCTATCATGATAGCTCCTGCTGGTCCTCGAGTACCGTATTCCTTTACGACCTTCAGGAATGCGTATCCTGGATTGCACTTATGCCCTTGGTGCATACAGTAGACGATAAAAAGATCAGCCAGCGTTACCTTCCCCTGGCTCTCCTTCCGGCTGTGTAGGGTCCTAGCAAGCAGTTTGTGGCATATGCGGAGCGGAGGAGAGAAGGATGCCCCCTTCAAGTGTGTGGGCAGGTTGTGAGCTCCAGTGATCTCTTTCCACATGCTAGTGGTGGTGATAACAACAGGCTTCTCCAGATATGCGGACCGATATTCTGGTGTCCTTGTGTCTGCTCGTTGGCAGAAACCCATGATGACATTGAAGTCATCCAGAACAGTGGTCTGGTAGGCTCCATCCATCCAGTAGGAGACAGCTTGCGTTGGTGGCACTCCGGGAATTGTGGATGGCATTTCCATCATGTTGACAGAGGCAAGAAACTCCATTGTAGCGGTGCGATGGATTCGAGTAGATGGCTCACGGAGCAGAAAGTCCCATCCTATGTTGTGGATGAACCTTCTGACCTCTTGCTCCCAGCCAAATGTAGCAAGGATCTCGAAATCTAGTCGCAGCATAGGATACCAGGCAAATTGTTGGATATTTGCCAGTCGTTGTTGATGCGCCTCTGCCATCATCATGCTGGTGACAAGAGTTCTTCTAGCAGCAGTCCTAGTGCGCTTTCTCTTGGACGAGGCTTCTCCACGCTCCATTGCGAGCTCTATTCTTTTAGGAATGCTAAAAATGTATAGAGAAGGAGGAAAAGCAAGATAGGAAGCTTGGAATGAGATACCAAAGCTCAATCCCGCGCCCCACCTATATAGGCCGCGCCAGGAGGTTTGGGACGGCCGTCTGGGTTGGGACGGCCGTCTCAAATGGCAAATTTGTTCATGGCCCAACCCCCACCTGAGACGCGCGTCTCAAACAAAATTGGCACTTGGGACGGCCGTCTGGGCTTTGGGACGGCCGTCTCAAGCTTCTGAAGTGGATTTTGAATTTTTTGAGTTAATTTTCGTGTTTTTTGATGAAATTGAAGATATGATTCCCTTCATTTATGCTTTAATGCATGCAATGCTTCATGATATGCATTCTATGATCTATTTCAGTTAATATTTTGAAAGTTTTAACTGATGTGCTTTGACTTCGGGCGCATTCTCGCTGTTGTGCCTTTACGTCATCTTGCTTCTTGGTCAACAAGCTAAGCTGTATAAGTATGCCGATATGGACCTTTCTTGATATGGTCGAAGATCTATTCTTTTGTTCGTAGGGTGACTGCCATGTCAATGCCCTCCTTCCTTTCCTTAGGGATTTCAACCTTCCTATTGATCACTATGTTTCCACATTCCCCTTTATTACTTGAATGCTTTATAGTGAAATGGTCAAGAGAAGAGAAAGAAAAGGATTTACAACAAGGGCTTGTGTTTTAGAGGGATATTTTTTCTGTAATAGGGTTTTTTGTAAGAATGGCTGGCCAGGGTTGGTTTGTATTTAGGCTAGTTTAGATAAACGTTTCATTCTTATGATGTGGCGTCGTTGTTTGCTTGATTTATGGCGCCTTTTTGTGATTGACTAACTTCCCTAGTCCGCCCTTTCGGGTTTTCGGCCTAGGATGCTTGTGCTTTTTGTCCTAACTTTTGTCTAGGTTTCCTTTTTGTATTTATTTTTAGGAATACCTAGCGGACTTTTTGCAACCCTAACTTTTGCCCAGGCTACCCTTTATTATTGTTCGGGTCTCCTGCCGGGTTTACCCTAACTTTTGCGCAGCCCCTTTGTGGGTTTCTGCTAGGGTATTTTGCCCTTTTATTTTCTTGTCTTGGCCTTTAGCCTTGACGGGCATTGCTTTTTGTATGTGTATATATATTTTTTTTGCACAACATTGTCGAAACTTGAATTTTATTGAGATAAATTTTATCCGTGTTTCTAGTTAATCAATAGTATATGACTTTGCTTTATGACGCGTTACTTATTCTGACGCAATTTGGAATAAAACGTTTATCTAAACCTTGTTTATTAAAATGGGGTATAGATACATTTAGTAAGAAAAGAAGCAGATAGTAAGAATAGCATTCTTTTGTAATTTCAGGGAAATATGTGCCCTAAAGATGCTCGGGGGCCGGGCATACCCCGAGGAGTGATCTCTAATAGTCATTAGGTTTACATCCCTTAGAATCAGAAGAAGGACACCTAATGACTAACGCTACCCTTTGCGCTAATACCCCTCCTTTTCGGAATATCGTCTTCGAGGGGTAAGACTTCCCTGCTTTCCGTATAATTTGATCTTTTGTGGGATCGTACCCTAAACCATACTTTAGCAGATTATCCTTGAAATCTGGTGGTTCTCTTATCCCTTGAGCATTCTTTCCGAGCCCCTGTCCTGGGCGATATCCATATTTTTTCATTATATGGGCCACCTTCATATTACCAGGGAGTCTTTCTATGTTGGCAATTTCGAGTGCTTGAAAAGATGTTTCAAGAGCTTCTTTAGCCGCATCCACATATGGCTGGACAGACGGTTTGCTAATCAGAAAGTCTTCTTTAGCTTGAACTGTGACGAGTTTATCATTTATCACAAACTTGACTTTCTGGTGGAGCGTTGAAGGTATTGCCTTAGCGCTATGAATCCAAGGTCTACCAAGGAGACAATTGTATGCTGGCGTGATATCCCTTACGTGGAAGTCTATGTTGAAAATAGTAGGTCCAATTTGGATTGGTAGACTAATCTCTCCTACTACTTCTCGTCTTGATCCGTCAAAGGCTCGAACCACTGTATTACTCGGGCGCATGTGGGCTCCTTGCACTGTTATTTTGTCGAGTGTACTTTTAGGCATAACATTTAGGGATGACCCATTATCCACAAGTACTTTGGAAATGAGATATTCCTTGCATTTGACAGACATATGCAAAGGCTTATTATGATTTGACCCTTCCAAAGGGAATTCTTCATTAGTGAAAGTAAGGTGATTATTGGCTGTAATATTACCAATAATTCCTTCAAACTTGTCTTGGGATATTGCATGCGGAACGAATGATTCATTCAAAACCTTTAACAGTGCGTTTCGATGCGGTTCCGAACTCATGATGAGTGATAACAAAGTTATCTTTGCTGGAGTACGATTGAGTTGATCGATGATAGAGTACTCATTTTGTCTTATGTACTGGAGTAACTCATCTGTCTCCTCCTTGAATTTCTTTTCTTCTTCGGCCTTACTTTTCGCCTTCTCTTTAGGAGTATTTTCTTGTAATTCCTTGGGGGAGTATATTCTTCCGCTTCGAGTCATGCCCCCAATACCGGTTATGTTGGAGATATCTTGATTATCTGACAATTCTTCTGAGTATCTCCAAGGTACAGCTTTATTTTATTCATAAGGGAAAGGACGCGGTACGAATAAGCGTAAAGGCGTTATTGCTTCTTCCCTTTTAGTGTTTGGAATGATTAACGGTGCTTGTTTGTTATTGTCTTCAGATTTATTGACCGTCGCAGAGATTTTGATGACGAAAGGCTTCTTTTCCATTTTTCTGATTTGTGGAAAGCACATCAGTTAATCCTTTCCTTTTATTATCTTTATTTATTAAAACGAGGAGGGATATGTGAATGTATGCAATTTATGAATGCAATAGACAATTTAAGGATAGAAAAATAAATCCTTTTATTAGAAAGTGTGTATCCTTCTATACAATGCTTTGAAGCAAGTGTTGACAAAAGCGAAAAAGCTTGAAGAATCCTATAGGTAAATTAGGCTTTCTTCGTAATTCGTCTTTAGCTGTTATCACGTGATTTCTGAGCGTCTTGATTTGCTCAGATACCGCCCGGCTCATATCTTCACTATATCGACGAGCCTCTTTTATCTTCTCTTCTTGATGAACGATCAAGGCATGCTGCTGATCAGACCTCTCTATTATTCGGTCTCTTTCAAGAAGTAATTGACCATACTGAGCTAATCCATCTTTTTCTTTCTCATGTAGCTCCTCTAGGTCTACTTTGTATTTCTCAGCGGTTTCCCACCACTTTTGTGCTTCGACCGAGTATTTGCTAGGTCATCTTGTATTAACTTGATCGTTCTTGCACTGTTCGCAAGCGTGCTCTCAAGATGTGCTATTTCGTCATTCATGTCCAGGAATAGACTATCTTGTTCAAGTATCGGAATCTTCAATGCTTGTTTAGTCTCTTCACGATAGTCAGCACAATCATTCTTAAGACGCTCTATTTCGTGGTCCTTCTTTCTACATTGCCTTTTTAGACCATCTATTATAAGGGTTGATTCTTGCTCTTTCTCTTCAAAAGCCCTTAGCTGAGCTTCCATGACTTCAACCCTCTTGTTTAAGGCATTGACCTGCAATTGTAGCTCTTCATTTGCTAACGTTGTAGTGAATGCAGCAGATGGTTGGGGTATCCCTCTATTTTTCCTCCATTCTTCATATTCATGGGATGTAGATACCTGAACCTTTCCGAGTTCTTTATCTCCCATATAGGCTGGTCTTTCCCATGCTTTCCGGACAGCGGATATTTCTTCAAAGCTATGGGAATAATGGCATAGACTCGACCCTCCGAGCTCTTCTTGAGTTGGCGCGGTGCGGGTTCTCATAAGTTGTCTCATAGCCATCTTAGGAGAGTAGGCTATACAACCCCTGAGGCCTAGTAATGGTATGCTCAGGTAATCTCCACATCGTACGAGAATATAACCGGGTCGGAACCAAGGGCAGACCCAGGATATGTGCTCTAGGTTCCAGCTTTCTAACTCGGTTTTCCATTCTAGCACTTGACGATGCTGAAGAGGGATTTTTGAAAAACTCCTTAAAGGATTAGGAAATACGCCCATATGGCTTGATGCATAGAAATGAGTAATACCCCACACGTATAGTAGTGAAGTGCAGCATCTAAGTGTTTTTCCCTGTTCCTGTCGACAAAATTCTACTGAAAGCAGGGTGTCAGCAAGGATTGCAGGTATAGGACTCTTCGAGTATACATCCCAGGCAAAGAATGCGTCCATTGCAGCATGATCCACGATGTTCACATGGAATGGGAACAATATGATTCTGAACATTGCTAATGCTAGAGTTTTATTGAATGTAGACCAGTCCTTCTTTTTAGCCAAAGAGACTAAATGGTCTTCTATTATAGCCATTTTCCAACCTTGGATATTCCCTTTCCCCTCTAGGGTGGATTGATGAGGAGGCAGTCGTATAATAGTAGCAACGTTACTCACGGCCGTATATACTCTCGAGCAAACGTAGACCCCAGCCGGCCGAGGCCATCGACCATGATTTCGTATTCTTCCAAGGTTGGTACTAAATCAAGCTGTGAGAACTCGAAACGATGTATAGCTGGGACTCCGAAGTGGACAATGCTCTAACAAATATTGGATCAATGCTGATTTTCGGGAGGTCAAGAATTCTTCAGTAAGATTTCTCAAAACTAGCATAGACCTCCGTGGCATATATGTACACAAATGCTTTAACTTCTCTACACGGCATAGAAGGATCTCCACTTTCTTTAATTGTCTATTACTGGATCCCTCCATTATCTAGCAGAAATGAAAATGCATGATATGAGGATGAGTTTTTGTAAATGCATGTATGCAAGTGTTTGTTTTTCTAAGTATTATCATGTTTTATTCCTAATATGATGCATGATAGTACTTGGTTTTTCTTGAAAAGGAAATTTATCTATATGAATGTTTATGGATTTTAATGAAGAGAGTCCTATTTTCTTCTCTTTTTATTTTTATGAACAAAAGGTGGTGTGAATTGTAAGGCTTTTTGCTAAGAATTTTTATTTTGTAACAAAGGTATTTTTATGATTAAATTTGTTTTTATATTTTTTATGACCCTTTATCTCTTCTGTCGGTCAACGTGCCTACTTAGCTTGCAAAGAACCTGAAACCAGGCTAGCTTAACTGAAGACTGTCCGAGATAAAGGTCTTATCTTATCACTTTTATGATTTTTAGGGTTTTTCATTTTTTTGTTTGTTGTATGATTACCCTATGCTAATGCATCAATACAAATGCAGCAAACGTATGCACACACAATTCATACATCCACGAGTAGAGCCACGCTTATTTAATCACGAGGTAGGGTTTTCCTGCAGAAACGTGCTTGGTTTAGGCGGTTCTAACTGTTCTCACCAAGGCCAAAGGTCCCCAAGGTGCCCCCATTATAGGAACCTCTCAATCTCTCAGTCCTCGGGTCATGCACGGAACTCCGTGGCGACATCCTTAGACCAAAAGAAGAGAGTTATCACCTTGAGTTGGTGGTTTCCGACAACGGTTGTAGCCCCGTGTGCCAACAAGCCGGTCGTATCTGCCACCCACTCCCTATAGGTAATCACTCTTGCCCCCGGGTATAGAGGGACTGTTGTGTGCAAAGGTTTTTGTGTGCAATTTATATTTCAGACAATTTGCAGAAAATAATCATACAGCAGTTATTAAAGCCATACAATAAAACATACGGAAAAGGGTAAAGGCGTAATTTCAAATCTTTACTTAGTTTGAATTTATCCGTCACTAAATGGGATCAACTCTCTAGCTTCCCCAGCGGAGTCGCCATCTGTCGCCGCCGTCCGTTCTGACGTCCTGGGACGTCTCGAACATTTATGCGAGCGGTCGCGAAAAGATGGTTGAGACTCGCGTTTTTGTTTAAAACATGTTCATTGCTTCCGAGGTGCTCAAAACTGAACTATCTTCTAATAGAAGCAAGGTTTTCGAAAAGGGTTCTTTTGGAGTCGCCACCAATGTTTTGACCATAAACATTAGAAAAGGAAAAAAGGCATTGATTTTAATAAAAACCAACTTGGCCATTATAACCAGAGTCGGGTAAGGGAGTTAGTTACGTGTGGGGAAGGTATTAGCACCCCACAACGCCCCTTTCGGGTTCCCTATGATGGATTAATTCATTTAAGTAAAGATTATAAGAAATTACGCTATTACCCTCTTTTATTCGTATAGTTATTTAAATATGGCTATCTACATGGTTTTATCTACATTGCATACAGAAAGCAGTAAATAAAGCAGTAAAAGGGAAAAGAATTGAGAAGAACCTCTGAAGCAAGCTTTATATTATAAGTCCTTTATACAGAGGATGCTTTGCGGCAATCCTTCGCTCTACAGCAACTCTCCTCTCAAATACAGACTCGACTCGACTAAGATTGCTAGAAGAATCGAATGCCGGAATACAAATTCCTTAACTGATTGTTACCTATTAAAGGCAATTAGAGAGATCATTCGAAGGAGGGAGAGAAGAATACAAGTCTTGGAGTTGTCTGGGGTGTGGAGAATGACAAATGAGGCTCCTATTTATAGCCATTTTTTGCCTGTAACTTTGGGATGGCCTTCTGGGTTGGGACGGCCGTCCCAAACGCATTTTCCACGTTGTGCCAATCTGGGACGGCCAGTCTGGGTTGGGATGGCCGTCCCATATGCAATTTTAACACAGGCTGGGACCCCCTGAGGTTTGGGACGGCCGTCCCAAGTTTGGGACGCGCGTCCCACTTGCACAGTGACAGTTGGGACGGCCGTCCCAGCTCTGGGACGGTGGTCTCGGCCTGTTTAGTCCAGTTTTTGCGTTCTGGGACCCCCGGGAAGCTTTCCTTTCCTTTTTCGGACGTAGATTGATGCCGATGTGTGTCCGTTGAAGCTTTATCTTCATGTAGGAAGTCTTATTGGCCTTCATTAAAGTGCCGGGCGAGCTTTATCTCTGTGTAGGAAGTCTCCTTTGCCTTTATTGTGTGGATGGGTGACCTCCGTCTTATTGCGAGAAGTCTTCTTTTCTTTTATTTGGGAAGCCGGGTGATCTTTGTCTTTGTGTGAAATTCCCCTAGCTTTTATTTGAGAGGCCGGGAAAAATTAGGGGTCTACAGGTACCTACCCCCACCTGGTACGAACCCCGTTCTGCAAGGTTCTGAACAAGCCCCGTTCTGCAAGGCTCTTGGGATGACTTTTTGATAGTCAATCCTGTGGTGATCTGGTTTTGGAGATGTGTTGGCGGCTTATTGTTTCTAATCATGCGCCCATTCCGTGGGGAGTAATTAATTTGACTTTTCTGTTTTAGTCATCCGGTTTTGCCGGGGATTTCGTTGTTTTTGGCTTTTTCGTTTAGCCATCCGGCTTTGTCCGGGATTCTTTGTTTTTGGCTTTTCTTTTTAGCCATCCGGTTTTGTCGGGGATTCTTTGATTTTGGCTTTTCTGTTTAGCCATCCGGTCTTGCCAGGGATGATTTGTTTTTGGCTTTTCTGTTTAGCCGTCCGGTCTTGCCGGGGATGCTTTGTTTTTTGGCTTTTCTGTTTAGCCATCCGGTCTTGCCGGGGATTCTTTGTTTTTGGCCTTTCTATTTAGCCATCCGGTCTTGCCGGGGATTTTTGATTTTTTGGCTTTTCTGTTTAGCCATCCGGTCTTGCCGGGGATTCTTTGTTTTTGGCCTTTCTATTTAACCATCCGGTCTTGCCATGGATTTCTGATTTTTTGGCTTTTCTGTTTAGCCATCCGGTCTTGCCGGGGATTCTTTGTTGGTTGCCTCTTATTTAGGCAGGAATCCATTGGGGATTTTTGTTTCTGTTGATTGTGCCTCTTGATTAGGCAGATGCTTCAATAGTGGTGAAGGCTTTGTTGTTTTTTTCCGCCTCTGAATAGGCTGATGTTCCACTTGAGGATATTTGCTCTTGATAATACCTCTAAGTAGGCAGATGCTTTATTGGAAGCTTTGTGCTTTGGATTTGTATTGCCTCTTGCATAGGTTGATTTCCCATTTCTTGGGGATATTGGCTCTTTGATTGCCTTTGAGTAGGCAGAGGCTTTTCCTGGGAGTGAAGACTTTGCATTTCACTGCGATATTCATATTGGGTGTTATAAGCGATTAACTCCCTGAGGATATGAATTTGTAGTTTGCCTCTGTAGTAGGCTCACTGGGGGATAATTTCTTTTTGGTGATCCACCAGGGATTTGATCGTTTTCTGGAGATCTATTTTGAATTGCCCCCTAGGGAGGAATGGAGTTTTTGACTCCTTTGTTTTGAGCTGGCTTTGCCTATGCTCTTATTCATGCTGGGGAATGGGTTTTTATCTTTTTCTCGCGATTTGTATCTCTTTTTCGCGATTTGGCTTTTACATATGTGCACCTTTTTATGCACATTGGCTTTTCCTTTGGATGAAAAGATATCTTTTTTCTCTTTTCTTTTTAGTGATCCCTGGGGAATTTTTCTTTACTTCTTGGGGATCCAATCCTTGATTTGATTTTTTATGATGGAGTCTTGGCTCCTGACTTTTGTGAAGCTCTTTATTGAGCGGGATGAGGAGATTTTCTTCTTTTTCTTTTTTTTGGGATTCACCGAGGAGTCTGTCGGTTTCCTGGGGATCCAAATTTGATGATGGAGTTTTGGCTCCTGGCTTTGTGAAGCTCTTATTTGAGCTGGAAGATGGAAAAATTTTTGTTTTCCTCTTTTTGTAGACTTTCTTGATATACTCTACTTGGAGATTTTTATTCGGCCTTTTTCGTGCCTCTATTGGGGAATGAAAGTTTTTCTTTTCTTTCTTTTTGTTGCCCCCTGGTGATATGGAGGATTTGCCTCCGTATTTTCTTTGATGAACTCTTGTGTAGTCCTTATTCTCCTTTGGGGAATGAAGCGGAGACTCTTGCATGAGTGTGCTGATGACTCATGTGGTGATGCCGCTGAGTCGTGAGGTAATCTTTTTGTTTTGCCTCTGGAGTAGGCAAGGATCCGCTTGGGGATGATCAAGCCTTTCCATTGGCTTTTTCATGTTGTCGACTTTCTTTTCCTTGGATGGAAGTGTAAGAATTAATGGTTGAGTTCAAGAGGGGGGGTGAATTGAACTTTAGAAACCTTTTTCGCAAAACACACTTTCTTTTGGAAGAATGATTTATCTTTATTCAATTCTTCTATTAGGTAGATTTGGTTTTAATCACAGCAAGAATATAGACAAGAAATAAAAGAGATGAAAGCAAAAATTCAACACAAAAGTTTATACTGGTTCACTCTTTTCCCAGAGCTACATCCAGGTCTTGACAAATCTGCCAAGTTCCACTAATTCCAAGTGAAAATTACAACCAGTAGATTTACACCAATCTATACCAAGAACTATCTCACAAACCCACAAGATAGACTCTTGAAAAACCACCCAAGAACCAAATCCGATTCATCGTAACCAGTCAGATTCAACACCCAATCTACACAATCACACTTTGTACAAGAATATGAAAAGAATAAACCTGGACTGTAGCTTTAACAATATAGAAGTCCAGAAGCAATTCTAACTCAGAACTTTCTCTCTTTGATGAACAACAATCTTGATCAAAGCACCTTATGATATGAATAGTTTTTGAATGCACAGAGAAAGTCACAGAAATGATAGCTCTAAGATTGCTCTCAAATGTTTTCACAAATTGTATGTTTCAGTAGACAAATCAAAACTGTATTTACAGATTAAAAGAGAGAACCTGCTTGTTTAAATTGATTAAAACTGATTTAGAGTAGCAGATGATCGATCAGAATAATAATATAACAGGTTAGAATCAGTTATGATCGATCAGAATAGCTCTATGACCGATCAGAACCAGTTATGATCGATTAGAATCAAATTGTGATCGATCAGAATGCTTTTCAATCGATTAAAATGACGTTTCAATCGATTGATTTTATTTAAAACTTCATTCAATCGATTGATTCGAGTTTTCAATGGATTGAAATAGTTTAGAAAAAAATGATAGCTCTCTGTTTCAACAGATTGAAATCCTGTAAAACCTTAGAATGAAAAAATGATCTCTCTGTTTCAACAGATTAAAAAATATTTCAACAGATTGAAATTCTGAGATACTCCAAATTGAAAAATAACATCTCTCTGTTTCAACAGATTGATCTTGTTTTCAACAGATTGAAAATGCGCAACCTTTAATTGAAAAAATCATTAAGAACATTTTAACCTATTAATTCTGCGTTTCAATCAATTAAAATTTCGACTATATGAATACTGTTAGAAAAGTAGGCTGAGATCAAGAGGGGGGGTGATGTTTTACAGATTTACAATCCTACACTTAATCTACCACAAGAACCAAATTCCAGTTCCTGCACTCAACCTCTCACCAAGAACCAAATTCCACTTCTTGATAACCTCTATAACCAAATTCCAGCTGCAAAGAAACCAGTGCCCAAATTCTAGGCACCAACACCTAACCTTTCACCAAGAACCAAATTCCAGTTCTTGACAACCTCTACAACCAAATTCCAGACTGAGAGAAACCAAGTGCCCAAATTCTAGGCACCAAACAATACAAAAAGAATGTAAAGAAATGAAAAAGAAGAAACTAGAATGCTCAAACCAGTTTATGCAATTCTGCTGTAAGTGTTTCTTCTTCAAAAGAAATCAAGTTGCCTCAAGAAAGATTTTCAAAGAACTTCTCAAAAACTGATGCGAATCTTTCTTGAAAAGAGTGCTAAAGTTTGCTTGATTGATTGCTCAAGGATGTGTAAAAACTGATGTTCAATGTATGTTAAAAAAGTTCAAGCCAAACTGTTTTTATAGAAGATTTTCAAAACTGCTGGTTTAATTAATCTATTAAAAGATTCTTTTAATATGTTAAAAGTGCAGTTTTAATCTGTTAAAACTTCTTTTAATCCATTAATACGTTCTTGATTCTTTAACAGATTTGTTTTAACTGATACGACAACGTTTATATCAATTAAAACACTTTACAAAAAATCTTCTAAGTTGATTTAATCGATTGTTTCGCAATTCAATCAATTGAAATACTGCAAAATTTCTTGTAAAACTTTTCAAGTTATTTTAACTGATAAAAATAAGTTTTAATCGATTAAAACACTGTGTAGAAATTTTCTAAGTTGTTTTAATCGATTGAAACATGTTTTAATCGATTAAAAAAGTTCTGATCGGTCATAACTCAATTTTGATCGATCATATCTGATTCTGATCAGTCATAATTGTATTCTGATCGATCATCCTGAACTCCAAGTGGTTTTAATCGATTAAAATCAAGTTGTATCTATTAAAATACTTGTAAAAACACTTTTCTAAACATTCTAAGTGATTTTAATCGTTTATTTCAAAAGCTGTATCGCTTAAAAACTTGTTTAAGAAAGCTTTTGTCAAAATACTTTGTTTTTAATTGTTTAAAACATTTTTAGAGGCATTTTGCAAAATCTTTTAAGTGAAGAAACCTCATGCAGCGAGAAAAGATAAAATGATTATACCTAAGCATAGTCGAAGACACACTAATTCTTCTACTCTTTTATCTTAGTGACTTTTGTCCACTGCAAAGTTGCTTTTGACTTCATCTTTGACTTCATCAAATCAATGAGATCTTTGCCAAAGTATTTCAATAAGATCTTCATCACTTTCAGTCTCCCCCTATTTGATGAAGACAAATACCACTTTTGAAAAAAAACTCTGCAAAAGAAGTCACTTGATAATACATATTTAGTGAGTAATAAAAAATGAATTATCTTCCTATTTCTCCCCCTAAAGTGTTGCTTCCCCTAAATTAATAGTTATTTTTCCCTTTAAATTGATCAAAAGTAAAAGCAACTATTTCTCCCCCTTTTGACTTCATAAAAAAAAATAGGGAATAGAAGAGAAACAATGCATAGGTATGTATTGAAAAGATTTTGAAAATAGAAAAAATGAAAAATACGATACTTTACTCATGTAAAGATCAATCAAAGTTGATTCAAACTTATCTTCATTAACACGTTTGTAATGAATACAATTAATACGTGTAAAGATAAGGGAATCATGCTTTAGTAGCATGTTACAAGAACAGTCATTAACTAAAGCCTTTAATTTTTCTTTCCAGAATAAAAATCGATTAAAAACAGGACAAAATCGATTAAAAGGTTCATGTTTAATGATTTTAATCGATTGAAATAAAGGTTTAATCGATTAAAACAGTGAAGGACTTTGAAATATAGAACATAAGTGCATTTTTTTGATTATTTCGACATTTAATCGATTAAAACAGTAGGGAAAAATGTTGTATAAATTCTTTTAATTGATTTAAAAGATTTTTTATTGAATAAAACACTCAGTTTTGAAAGCTAAGTAATGTTTGATGCGAATTTCTCACGCCTAATCTTAGTGGATATTTTGTAACACTGATCAGCTAGAAGGATGTTTAACAATAATATCAACTACATCGATTAAATTTTAACTAATAGATCCATCAAAATTAGAATAAAATCTTATTTAGCTAATTTAACTGATGTAAGCTAGTTTATAAAGATTTTAATCGATTGATACGAAGTTTTAATCGATTATTTTGTTATGAAAAGTGTTTCCTTTAATCAATTTAATCGATTAATTCCATTTTGTATCAGCTAAAACTCTCAGGGATCTATTTTGAATTCTATCTATGCTAGTTTGATTCAAATTAAACCTACATTATATTAATTCAAAGCTAGAGAGATTGTGCCTGGTATAGAACCAGTAATATTACAGACCCAGAAATTTAGAATAAGCATCAAAAGAAATAAGCAACAAAAGATGAGAAGGGATAAGAAGGGACCCTTTCTGTCCAAAAAAAAACTCAATCATCCCAGTTGCCTTGGTTCCACAATAACATATGAAACTCTTTCAGAATTATTGAAAGATCCTCTTGTTGGTTTGTTGTTAGGGATGCCAGATCAACAATATAACATTGATCCCTGTACTGTCAATAAAACACACATACCCTGTGCCAATCTTTCCATTCAATTCTTGAATTTCTGTCTCAGATTTGTCTCCTTACAGTATCACCTCGTGACCTTGATGATTAAAACGAATTATCAATGTTGCACAATTCCAATGAATTTCACCACGAGTCTTGAACCAATGCATGCCCAACATTATTCCAAATGTATTGCTAGGTAATACTAAGAACTTTAATGTAAACGTGTGTTCATTGAATCTCCAAGTTATCTGTTCGCACTTCCTAGTAATCAACAACTTATTATCAGAAGCAACCATTACTGAAAAAATCCTTGATAAACTATGTTTTCAGTTCCAACAACTTGACCCATTTGTCACGAATGAAATTATGTGTACCCCCAGAGTCTATAAGAAAAGGGACAGTCTACTTCTTGATAATTCCTTTGATTTGCAATGTATTACCGCCTAGCATTCCATGTAAAGTTTTAAGAGAAATGTAGACATCTGCAGCTTGAATTATGTCTATGTTGATCTAATTTGTCACCACATAACCTACACAATCCCTTTGCAATTATGTCAGTCACTTCCTTTCTAAATATGGAAGTTGAGGTGCTACCTTTCGAGTTGGTAGTTGCTGAAACAAACACCTAAAGCTTCAAACTGGTTGTAGAATGACCGAAGTTGACCATGTTCTTGTATATCTTGTTTGTGTTTCCGAATTGGACTCTTGTTTGCAGCGAAGTCTTGCAAGATGCATACCTTCTTGCAGAGACTGTGGTTTATGAATTCTCACAGATTTTTTCAGTTTAGTTTTCATACCAAATATTCTCCCAAATCTTCCTCTTGTTATAATCTTACTAATTCAACAATATCCTTAAAAGCACGATCATTTGTCTTGTCGCTATTCATGACTAAAAGAAACTAAAATTTCTAATGTATACTACAGTGAATCAATGATATGTATGCAGCAGAGATTTGAGAGGAGATTTTGAAAATATGAAAACAGAAGAAAGATGATAAGTTGATAAGTTCAGAACCTGGTTTGATGAAGAAACGGATTTCAAATTTTTGAAATTCAAAGAGACATAACTGCAATGTTTCAGCTTTAACTGCAATTGTCCCCTTTACCAAAGACAGATGCACAAATTTCTGGACGTTGGGCACATCAGCTATTTTGTTCTTGGAAAGATGTTTGACTTGGTCAAGGAATATTTAAAATCATTATGCAGATTTTGATTACCATAAAAACTTGGGATTTTGAATTTGATTTGCTTACTAATCTTTAATTGGATGTTATAAAACTAATTTTCAGAAACAAATCAATCGATTAACCAACTGATTAACCTATTAATTTGATCTTTTAATATTAGGTTTGAAAGCATTACAGTTGAAGTAATCGATTATTTCATAAAGGAATCGATTGTTTCTTGTACAGAATGAAATTAATAAAATGATAACAGAATTTAAATCGATTAAAATGAAAAAGAATCGATTAATTTTGACATCTTAGTGTTTTTAGTTGATATAAATTCTTTTTAATCGATTAAAACAGCTAAACTCAAATCCTGAGAACATTTTAATCGATTAATTCGACATTTCAATCGATTAAAACGGTGCGGACAGATTTTCTGATATCCTCTGTAAGTTATTTTAATCGATTAATACTGTTTTATATCAATTAAAACAATCAGTTTATGAAAACAGAACCTGATTTGCTGCTTTGAACATCAAGGGACTCCCAGATTTTGTTCCTGCAAAACAAATTTAACATGTTTCTGGTACCCTTTATAATTACTGGGTCCAATTAGGTTATTTGAAATGACTTTAACTTTGCAATCCATTTCATTCTACCTTTAGGAATAACATACTTTTTAATTCTACAGTATTTTACTGAATGACCTCTTTTCATGCAGTAAAAACATTTAATCACAGAGTATGGTTTCTTATTTACATTTGTTTTTCTAGATTTAAATCCTATTCCAGATTTGTCA
Organism: Sphenostylis stenocarpa; assembly: GCA_963425845.1. Lineage (NCBI taxonomy): Eukaryota > Viridiplantae > Streptophyta > Magnoliopsida > Fabales > Fabaceae > Sphenostylis > Sphenostylis stenocarpa. Next base: position 31,206,521 of record OY731404.1, read on the forward strand.
AAAATTAGTTTTTGTGACCCAAGTAAAACGTCAAGATTAGCTTGACCTTGTGTAAACCTTGAAACAGTTTGTGATAAAAAAATCAATTTTCTTTTGTAATTCTGAACAATTATTACAGGGTTTATTACATGCACAATCAGAATTATCATGAATTAATTTTAAGAAATCACAATCAATTTCATCTTCAAGAATTCTCTTTTCAAGAGAGTCTACTTTATTTACTAGCCAATTATTCAATCCTTTTAGCCTATCATTTTCTTTTTGTAGTTTCTTAGCCTCTTCATGCATTTCATTAAATGCTTCTTGTAATGAATTATAATCCACTAAGTTTGAAGAAGAATTAGAACTTGCACTGCTGGATTGAGGATTTTGACTTGCCATTAGACATAAGTTGGCTTCTTCATTATCGGAATTGTCTGTTGATGAAGTGTCATTGTCATCCCATGCTATATAGGCTCTTCTTTTGACTTTCTCTTCTTTCTTGTCATTCAGCTTTGTTCTTTTCTGGGCACTCCATCCTTACATGGCCCCGCTTACCACAGCCATAGCATTTAAAGTTAGAAGAATCAGTTTTTTCTCATACCTTTTATGTTTTTCCTTGTCTTGAATCTTTTTCTTGAGAAACTTGTTGAATTTCCCGACAAGCGAGTCCAAGGTTCTCACTTTCCTCCTCCGATTCTTGATTTTTTTCTTCAACTTTAAGTGCTATACTTCTGCTTTTCTTCTTAAATACTTCTTGTTCATTAAATCTGTTGATTTCCATTTCATGTTCTCTCGAGTTTGCCAAACGGAGAAGTTGTTGTCATTACGGACAGATCTTTTGACTCGAAATTGCTTGTGACCTTTGGTCGCCAAGACCTGTCAAGACATTTCAAGACTTTAATATTTAATTCTTCTTTATCAAAGGTCTTACCTAGGCCCATTAGATGATTAATGATGTGAGTGAATCGCTTCTGCACATCTGCAATGCTTTCACCAGTTTGCATTTTGAACAGTTCATATTCTCTTATGAGAGTATGCTTTCTGGCTCTTTTTACATTTGTTGTCCCTTCATGAGTAACCTCAAGAACATCCCACATCTCCTTGGCAGATTTGCATTGGGATACCCTGAAAAACTCATCCATGTTAAGTGCAGAAGTAATTATATTTTTAGTGTCGCCGCCGTCAAAAAGAGAGGCGGTCAGAGCGACGCGATGTTTTCGACCCTTTTGATTTTCACGTTTTTTATGGGTGGTTACAACTGAAAGTGATGAAGATCTTATTAAAATACTTTGGCAAAGATCTCATTGATTTGATGAAGTCAAAAGCAACTTTGCAGTGGACAAAAGTTACTAAGATAAAAGAGTAGAAAGATTAGTGTGTCCGCAGCTATGCTTAGGTATAATCATTTTATCTTTTCTGCTGCATGAGGTTTCTTCACTTAAAAGATTTTGCAAAATGCCTCTAAAAACGTTTAAGCAGTTAGAAACAAAGTATTTTAACAAAAGCTTTCTTAAACAAGTTTTTAACTGATATAATTTCGAAATAACCGGTTGTTTTCATTAAAGAAAGTTTTGAAAACCTTCTGTCAGTGTTTTAACTGATAAAGCTTCGAAATAACCGTTTAAAATCACTTAAAATGATAAGAGAAGTGTTTTTTCAGTATTTTAATCGATACAACTTGGTTTTAATCGATTAAAACCACTAGGAGTTCAGGATGATCGATCAGAATGAAATTATGACCGATCAGAATCAGTTATGATCGATCAGAATTGAGTTATGACCGATCAGAACTTTTTCAATCGATTAAAACACGTTTCAATCGATTAAAACAACTTTGAAAATTTCTACACAGTGTTTTAATTGATTAAAACTTATTTTTATCAGTTAAAATAACTTGAAAAGTTTTACAAGAAAGGTTTGCAGTATTTCAATCGATTGAATCGCGAAACAATAGATTAAATCAACTTAGAAGATTTTTTGTAAAGTGTTTTAATTGATATAAACGTTGTCGTATCAGTTAAAAAAAACTGTTAAAGAATCAAGAATGTATTAATGGATTAAAAGAAGTTTTAACAGATTAAAACTGCACTTTTAACAGATTAAAAGAATCTTTTAACAGATTAATTAAAACAGCAGTTTTGAAAATCATCTATAAAAATAGTTTGGCTTGAACTTTTTAAACATACATTGAACATCAGTTTTTACACATCCTTGAGCAATCAATCAAGCAAACTTTAGCACTCTTTTCAAGAAAGATTCGCATCAGTTTTTGAGAAGTTCTTTGAAAATCTTTCTTGAGGCAACTTGATTTCTTTTGAAGAAGAAACACTTATAGCAGAATTGCATAAACTGGTTTGAGCATTCTAGTTTCTTCTTTTTCATTTCTTTACATTCTTTTTGTATTGTTTGGTGCCTGGAATTTGGGCACTGGTTTTTCTACAGCTGGAATTTGGTTGTAGAGGTTGTCAAGAAATGGAATTTGGTTCTTGGTGAAAGGTTAGGTGTTGGTGCCTGGAATTTGGGCACTGGTTTCTCTGCAGCTGGAACTTGGTTGTAGAGGTTATCAAGAACTGGAATTTGGTTCTTGGTGAGAGGTTGAGTGCGAGAGCTGGAATTTGGTTCTTGTGGTAGATTAAGTGTAAGATTGTAAATCAGTAAAACATTTGATCTAGTGGAACCCAGCTAGAATTTGGCTGGAGACTGGACGTAGCCCTGGTATTGGGTGAACCAGTATAAAACACCGGTGATATCTTTCTTAACCTTTCTCTATTTTAATTTTGTCGCTACATTTATATTGATTGATTGCTTTGTGATTTAAGAACAGATCTGAAATCTTATTTTTACAAATAGATAATCTGTTAATTGCGAAAAACTTTCAAAGATCAATTCACCCCTCCTCTTGATCTAAAACTACTTTTCTAACAATTGGCATCAGAGCGAGGTGCTTGAAAGTTATTCAAGTTCTTCGATCCATGGCTAAAAACAGATTACCGTTTTCTGAGAGAGCTTCTATTAACAGACCTCCACTGTTTTGTGGAACCGATTATCCTTTTTGGAAAATTAGGATGAAGATCTTTATTGAATCCATTGATAGAAATGTGTGGGATGTAATTTCTAATGGCCCTTTAATTACAGAAAAGGAATGGTCCAGTCTAAATGATGAGGAAAAGAAAAAAGTTCAAAATGATTGCACTGCTAAAAATATTATTACTTCTGCACTTAACATGGATGAGTTTTTCAGGGTATCCCAATGCAAATCTGCCAAGGAGATGTGGGATGTTCTTGAGGTTACTCATGAAGGGACAGCAGATGTAAAAAGAGCTTATGTAGCATGGGATGACAATGACACTTTGTCATCAGACAATTCTGATAATGAAGAAGCCAACCTGTGTCTAATGGCAAATCAAAATCTTCAATCTAGCAGTGTAAGTTCTAATTCTTCTTCAAACTTAGTGGATCATAATTCATTACAAGAAGCATTTAATGAAATGCATGAAGAGACTAAGAAACTACAAAAGGAAAATAATAGGCTAAAAGGATTGAATAATTGGCTAGTAAATAAAGTAGACTCTCTTGAAAAGAGAATTCTTGAAGATGAAACTGATTGTGATTTCTTAAAATTAATTCATGATAATTCTGATTGTGCATGTAATAAACCCTGTAATAATTGTTCGAATTACAAAAGAAAATTGATTTTTTATCACAAACCGTTTCAAGATTTACACAAGGTCAAGCTAATCTTGATGTTTTACTTGGGTTACAAAAACTAATTTTTGACAAATATGGAATAGGATTTAAATCTAGGATGAAATTCAGAAAAACAAATGTAAATAGGAAATCATACTCTGTGATTAAATGTTTTTAATGCATGAAAAGAGGTCATTCAGTCAAATACTGTAGAATTAAAAAGTATGCTATTCCTAAAGGAAGAATGAAATGGATTCCAAAGTTAAAGTCATTTCAATAACCTAATTGGACCCAGGAACTATAAAGGGTACTAGAAACATGCTAAATTTGTTTTGCAGGAACAAAATGCAGGAATCCCTTGGAGTTCAAAGCGGCGAATCGAGTTCCGATTTCATAAACCGATTGCTTTAATTGATATAAAACAATATTAATCGATTAAAATAACTTACGAGAGGATATCAAAAATTATGTCAGTACCATTTTAATCGATTGAAATGTCGAATTAATCGATTGAAACGTTCTCGGGTTTTGAGTTTAGCTATTTTAATCGATTGAAATGAATTTATATCAACTAAAAATACTAAGATGTAAAATTTAACCGATTCCTTTTCGTTTTAATCGATTTAAATTCTGTTATCATTTTATTAATTTCATCCTATACAAGAAACAATCGATTCCTTTATGAAATAATCGATTACTTCATCGTAACAATTTCAAACCTAATATTAGAAGATCAAATTAATAGGTTAATCAGTTGGTTAATCGATTGATTTGTTTCTGAAAATTAGTATTATAGCATCCAATTAAAGATTGGTAAGCAAACCAGATTCAAAATCCCAAGTTTTCATGGTAATCAAAATCTGCATAATTCTTTTAAATATTCTTTGACCAAGTCAAACATCTTTCCAAGAACAAAATAGTTGATGTGCCCAACGTCCAGAAATTTGTGCCTCTGTCTTTGGTAAAGGGGACAATTGCAGTTAAAGATGAAGCATTGCAGTTTTGTCTCTTTGAATTTCAAAAACTTGAAATCAGTTTCTTCACCAAACCAGGTTTTGAACTTATCATTTCTCAACTTATCATCTTTCTTCTGTTTTCATATTTTCAAAATCTCCTCTCAAATCTCTGCTGCAAACATATTCATGGATGGAAAGGCTCTTTCATGACAACGACATTGCATACATCAACCCAGTTTCAAGAATAAATCTTGGGAACAAATTTCACAAGATATGTCATTTCAATTTGATGATCGTGCTTTTGAGGATATTGTTGAATTAGTAAGATTGTAACAAGAGGAAGATTTGGAAGAATATTTGGTATGAAAACGAAACTGAAAAAATCTGTGAGAATTCATAAACCACAGTCTCTGCAAGAAGGTATGCATCTTGCAAGACTTTGCTGCAAACAAGAGTCCAATTCAAAATGGTCAACTCCGGTCATTCTACAACCAGTTTGAAGCTTTAGGTGTTTGTTTCAGCAATTACCGATTCGAAAGGTTATGTGGTGACAAATTAGATCAACATAGACATAATTCTAGCTACAGATGTCTACATACTTACATGGAATGTTGGGTGGTAATACATTGCAAATCAAAGGAATTATCAAGAAGTAGACTGTTTTTTTTTCTTATGGACACTAGGAGTACACATAATTTCATTAGTGACAAAAGGGTCAAGTTATTGGTACTGAAAACATAGCTTATCATGAATTTTTCAATGATGGTTGCTCCCGATAATAAGTTGTTGATTATTAGGAAGTGTGAGCAGATAACTTGGAGATTCAATGAACACACGTTTACATTAAATTTCTTGGTATTACCTAGCAATACATTTGGAATAATTTTGGGCATGCATTGGTTCAAGACTATTGGTGAAATTCATTGGAATTGTGAAACTTTGATAATTCGTTTTAATCATCAAAGATCACAAGGTAATACTCGTAAGGAGACAAATGCGAGGCAAATCCAAGAATTGAATGGAAAGCTAAAATTGGCATAGGGTATGTTTGGCGGTACGAGGATATATTTTATACTGATAATCTAGCATCCTTAGCAACAAACCAACAAGAGGATCTTTCGAGTGACTCTAAAGGAGTTTCGGATGTTATTATGGAACCATGGCAAGCTGGGATGATTGGATTTATGGATTAAAAGGGTCCATTCTTATCTTATCTTTTATTGCTTATTTCATTTGATGCTTATTTTAAATTTCAGGTGCTGTAATATTACTGGTTATATACCAGGCACTATCTCTCTAGCTTTGAATTAATATAATGTAGGTTTAATTCGAATCAAACTAGCATAGATAGATTTCAACATAGATCCCCGAGAGTTTTAGCAGATACAAAATAGAATTAATCGATTAAATTGATTAAAGAAAACACTTTTCATAACAAAATAATCGATTAAAACTTCGTATCAATCGATTAAAATCTTTATGAACTAGCTTACATCAGTTAAATTAGCTAAATAAGATTTTATTCTGATTTTGATGGATATATTAGTTAAAATTTAATCGATGTAGTTGATATTATTGTTAAACATCCTTCTAGTTGATCAGTGTTACAAAATATCCACTAAGATTAGGCGTGAGAAATTCGCATCAAACATTAATTAGTTTTCAAAACTAAGTGTTTTATTCAATAAAAAATCTTTTAAATCGATTAAAAGAATTCATACAACATTTTTCCTTACTGTTTTAATCGATTAAATGTCGAAATAATCGATTAAATGCACTTATGTCTTATATTTCAAAGTCCTTCACTGTTTTAATCGATTAAACCGTTATTTCAATCGATTAAAATCATTAAACATGAACTTTTTAATCGATTTTATCCTGTTTTTAATCAATTTTTATTCTGGAAAGAAAAATTAAAGGCTTTAGTTAATGGTTGTTCTTGTAACATGCTACTAAAGCGTGATTCCCTTATCTTTACATGTGTTAATGAAGATAAGTTTGAATCAACTTTGATTGATCTTTACATGAGTAAAGTATCGTATTTTTCATTTTTTTATTTTCAAAATCTTTTCAATACATACCTATGCATTGTTTCTCTTTTGTTGCCTATTTTTTGATGATGTCAAAAAGGGGAGAAATAGTTTCTTTTACTTTTGATCAATTTAAAGGGAGAAATAACTCTTAATTTAGGGGGAGCAACAATTTAGGGGGAGAAATAGGAAGATAATTCATTTTTGATTACTCACTAATCTGTATTATCAAGTGACTTCTTTTGCAGAGTTCTTTTTTCAAAAGTGGTGTTTGTCTTCATCAAATAGGGGGAGACTGAAAGTGATGAAGATCTTATTGAAATACTTTGGCAAAGATCTCATTGATTTGATGAAGTCAAAAGCAACTTTGCAGTGGACAAAAGTTACTAAGATAAAAGAGTAGAAAGATTAGTGTGTCCGCAGCTATGCTTAGGTATAATCATTTTATCTTTTCTGCTGCATGAGGTTTCTTCACTTAAAAGATTTTGCAAAATGCCTCTAAAAACGTTTAAGCAGTTAAAAACAAAGTATTTTAACAAAAGTTTTCTTAAACAAGTTTTTAACTGATATAATTTCGAAATAACCGGTTGTTTTCATTAAAGAAAGTTTTGAAAACCTTCTATCAGTGTTTTAACTGATAAAGCTTCGAAATAACCGTTTAAAATCACTTAAAATGATAAGAGAAGTGTTTTTTCAGTATTTTAATCGATACAACTTGGTTTTAATCGATTAAAACCACTTAGAGTTCAGGATGATCGATCAGAATGAAATTATGACCGATCAGAATCAGTTATGATCGATCATAATTGAGTTATGACCGATCAGAACTTTTTCAATCGATTAAAACACGTTTCAATCGATTAAAACAACTTCGAAAATTTCTACACAGCGTTTTAATCAGTTAAAACTTATTTTTATCAGTTAAAATAACTTGAAAAGTTTTACAAGAAAGGTTTGCAGTATTTCAATCGATTGAATCGCGAAACAATCGATTAAATCAACTTAGAAGATTTTTTGTAAAGTGTTTTAATTGATATAAACGTTGTCGTATCAGTTAAAACAAAACTGTTAAAGAATCAAGAATGTATTAATGGATTAAAAGAAGTTTTAACAGATTAAAACTGCACGTTTAACAGATTAAAAGAATCTTTTAACAGGTTAATTAAAACAGCAGTTTTGAAAATCTTCTATAAAAACAGTTTGGCTTGAACTTTTTAAACATACATTGAACATCAGTTTTTACACATCCTTGAGCAATCAATCAAGCAAACTTTAGCACTCTTTTCAAGAAAGATTCGCATCAGTTTTTGAGAAGTTCTTTGAAATCTTTCTTGAGGCAACTTGATTTCTTTTGAAGAAGAAACACTTATAGCAGAATTGCATAAACTGGTTTGAGCATTCTAGTTTCTTCTTTTTCATTTCTTTACATTCTTTTTGTATTGTTTGGTGCCTGGAATTTGGGCACTTGGATTCTCTGCAGCTGGAATTTGGTTGTAGAGGTTGTCAAGAAGCTGGAATTTGGTTCTTGGTGAAAGGTTAGGTGTTGGTGCCTGGAATTTGGGCACTTGGTTTCTCTGCTAGCTGGAACTTGGTTGTAGAGGTTATCAAGAACTGGAATTTGGTTCTTGGTGAGAGGTTGAGTGCAGGAACTGGAATTTGGTTCTTGTGGTAGATTAAGTGTAAGATTGTAAATCTGTAAAACATTTGATCTAGTGGAACCCAGCTGGAATTTGGCTGGAGACTGGACGTAGCCTTGGTATTGGGTGAACCAGTATAAAACACCAGTGATATCTTTCTTAACCTTTCTCTACTTTAATTCTGTCGCTGCATTTATATTGATTGATTGCTTTGTGATTTAAGAACAGATCTGAAATCTTATTTTTACAAATAGATAATCTGTTAATTGCGAAAAACTTTCAAAGATCAATTCACCCCTCCTCTTGATCTAAAACTACTTTTCTAACAACAACGCCTTTAGGTTGTCCGATAACCGGGCTAACCTAGGGGCGAGGTTTTCGAAAGGTCATCCTTGGGTTGTCCGATAACCGAGCTAACCCAAGGACTAATTTTGAGGGGTTCTGTGGAGTCGCCACCGATGTTTTTACCGGAAACATCGGAAAAGGGGTTTTAAAAGGCGTTGGTTTTCAAAAAACCAACTTTGGTCGTTAGAACCAGAGTTGGGTAAGGGAGTTAGTTACGTGTAAAGGGAGTATTAGTCCCTTTACGACGCCCCTTTCAGGTTCCCTATGACTGGCCGGCTATTTAAAAATATTTAAACCGATGGAAATTACGCTTTTGCCATTTTTATTTTGCAGAATTTAAAATTATGACTACATGGCCCTAATCTATTGCATAATTTAAAATTAAAGCAGTAAAAGATAGAGAGGGAGAATTTAAACCTCCGAAGCAAGCTTTTTATTTTATTTCTTTAAAAGAAATGGGTGCTTTTTGGCAGCCCTTCACTCTACACAGTGCTGGAAACTCTTCTAGACGCCGAAAAAATGCTCACAAAGGCACTCAGAAGCTCCGGAAATGCGTCGGAGGGATTCTAGAGAGAAGTTTTAGAGAGAAGGGAGAGCTAAAAGCTTGTGGTGTGTGGAAATCAGGGGGGGAGAGCCCCTATTTATAGGTTTTCGCGCCTGACAGTGGCGAGACCGCCGTTCTCGTCTGACAGGGTCGAGACCGTCGTCTCGCCAAACGAGACCGCCGTCTCGTCATGCCAAAGTGGCGAGACGGGACGCCGAAAAAACGCTCACAAAGGCACTCAGAAGCTCCGGAAATGCGTCGGAGGGATTCTAGAGAGAAGTTTTAGAGAGAAGGGAGAGCTAAAAGCTTGTGGTGTGTGGAAATGAGGGGGGGAGAGCCCCTATTTATAGGTTTTCGCGCCTGACAGTGGCGAGACCGCCGTTCTCGTCTGACAGGGTCGAGACCGCCGTCTTGCCAAACGAGACCGCCGTCTCGTCATGCCAAAGTGGCGAGACGGGACGCCGAAAAAATGCTCACAAAGGCACTCAGAAGCTCCGGAAATGCGTCAGAGGGATTCTAGAGAGAAGTTTTAGAGAGAAGGGAGAGCTAAAAGCTTGTGGTGTGTGGAAATGAGGGGGGGAGAGCCCCTATTTATAGGTTTTCGCGCCTGACAGTGGCGAGACCGCCGTTCTCATCTAACAAGGTCGAGACCATCGTCTTGCCAAACGAGACCGCCGTCTCGTCATGCCAAAGTGGCGAGACGCACGAGACCGCCATATCGTCATTTGCAGGTGGCAAGACCGCCGTCTCGCCAAACGAGACGGCGGTCTCGCCATTTGCATGAGGCGAGACGACGGTCTCGATTTCGAGACGGCGGTCTCATCCCAAAAAGGCGAGAAAACTTATTTTTGTCCAGAAAATCCTTCCTATCCTAGTATGGGGCCTAATAGTCTCTCCTACTGGCTTGTTAGGCTTCGTCCATCTTCTAATAAGAGGTCTTCTACTCTTTATTTTGGAGGCCGGGCAAGATTTGGGGTCTATAGCTGCCCCCCCTTTACCTGACTAGTTAGTTGTTGGCCTGTTGTGCCAGACAGATTGACAGGAAGGTAAAGGAGTTGACCCTCTTGCCCGGTCACCCTTCAGATGTCCCGTCTTGTGGCAGTTGATCTTCTGGGGAAAACTTGGTATTCGTGTACTTCCTGGATACTCCTTCTGACGATAGCCGATCCCTTCGGTGGACACGTGGTAGAACCTCAGGATACTCCTTCTGACGGTAGTCGATCCTTCGGTTGATGGGTATGAACCCCCCATCAGGCTGGTAGTTGCAGTCCGTTGTGTGGGACTGGATGGGTATGAACCCCCCATCAGGCTGGTAGTTGCAGTCCGTTGTGTGGGACTGGATGGGTATGAACCCCCCATCAGGGTGGTAGTGGCGGCTTACTGTTAAGGTGGCCCATGTGCCGGTCAGGCACTCCTTGTGTGCTAGTTGATAGGTATGAACCCCCTATCAGGTTGGTACAGTCCACTGCGTAGTGTCGCCGCCGTCCGTTCCGATGTCCTGGGACATCTCGAACGTTAATGCGAGCGGTCGCGAAAAGATGGTTGAGACTCGCATTTTTTGTTAAAAATATGTTCATTGCTTCCGAGGTGTTCAACACTGAACTATCCTCTAATAGAAGCAAGGTTTTCGAAAAGGGTTCTTTTGGAGTCGCCACCAATGTTTTAACCATAAACATTGGAAAAGGAGAAAAAGGCATTGATTTTAATAAAAACCAAACTTGGCCATTATAACCAGAGTCGGGTAAGGGAGTTAGTTACGTGTGGGGAAGGTATTAGCACCCCACAAAGCCCCTTTCGGGTTCCCTATGACGGATTAATTCATTTAAGAAAAGATTACAAGAAATTACGCTATTACCCTATTTTATTCGTACAGTATTTAAATATGGCTATCTACATGATTTTATCTACATTGCATACAGAAAGCAGTAAATAAAGCAATAAAAGGGAAGAGAATTGAGAAGAACCTCCGAAGCAAGCTTTATATTATAAGTCTTTTATACAGAGGATGCTTTGCGGAAATCCTTCACTCTACAACGACTCTCCTCTCGAATAAACTCGATTCGACTAAAATTTTCTATAAGAATCAAATGCCGGAATACAAGTTCCTTAACTGATTGTTACCTATTAAAGGCAATCAGAGAGATCATTCGAAGGAGGGAGAGAAGAAGACAAGTCTTGGAGTTGTCTTGGGTGTGGAGAATGACAAATGAGGCTCCTATTTATAGATTTCGCAGCCTGGACATCTGGGACGGCCGTCTGGGTTGGGACGGTCGTCCCAACTACACGTTTTGCACTGGGCCAAGCTGGGGGGAGAGTGGGACAGCCAGTTTGGGTTGGGACGGCCGTCCCACTTGAAATTTGGGGTTTGGGACGTGCGTCCCAAAGGTGAGACGTGCGTCTCACTTGCATTTTGCTGTTTGGGACGGCTGTCCCAGTTTGGGACGGCTGTCCCAACCTGTCTTGGCCTATTTTCGCGTTCTGGGGACCCCCGGGAAGCTTTCCTTTCCTTTTTCGGACGTAGATTGATGCCGATAGATGTCCGTTGAAGCTTTATCTTCATATAGGTAGTCTTCTTGGCCTTTATTAAGATTCCGGGCGAGCTTTATCTTCGTGTAGGAAGTCTCCTTTAGTCTTTATTGTGTGGATGGGTGAACCCCGTCTTGTTGCGGGAGGTCTTTCTCGGTTTTTTGATATGAAGCCGGGCGATCTTTATCTTTGTGTGATGTCTCCCTAGCTTTTATTGAGTGGCCGGGCAAAATTAGGGGTCTACACGTAGGACTGGTGGTGGTGGCGGCTTATTGCTCGGGTAGCTCATGCGCTGGCTCCTTGGGGAGTGATTTCCGTGTTGGTAGATGTTCTTGGACCTCTTTGAATGGTCGTCTGGGTCGTACCGGGGATTTTGTAGGTGCTCATCCAACTTGTTTGTTTGCTGGGGTTTCTTTGTTTTTGACTTTTGGTGGCGACTATCCGACTCTTGCTGGCTGGTCAGATGAGTCTTGTTTTCTGTTCGACTCTGATTTGGTAGTCGAAATTTTGTTGGTTGAGATGATGGCTTGTCTTAATCCTGCCTTTTTCTCGTGGTTTTATCTCTTTTTTCTTGCGATTTAGGATTTTGGCTTTTCTTATTGAGCGTATGCTTTTTTCCTTTTTAAGCTTTTTTATTTTACGCTAGCTTTTGCAAAGGGTGGCAAAGAGATGCATGAAATGAAATTTTTATTTATAGGGAAATTTTATTACAACCACTTTTTGTTCAGGCAAGTACCATCCCTAAGGGCTATCTTCTGGAGATGATCCGTGGGCGAATTGCTGGTAGATGTGATACCGGAAGTCTGCTTGCTCTCAGACTTTGTCGCGGTATTCTTGCTGGAATGTCGTCCATTCCTGCCGCATCACCTGCTGATGCTGGTACATCTCCTCTTGCCGGGTATGGTAGGCTTCTTGCCGCACTGTCATTTGGTCGAGTTGCTGGCGCAAATCATTCATGTTGCGGTTCATGCTGGCGAAATCGTCCGTGTACGATGGTGGTGGTTGTTGCTGTTGTTGTTGCTGCTGCTGGAATTCGGGGGGCGTTGGAATATCCTGCATCGCCACCAGCCCCTGGAGATCTAGTGCGAAATCCAGTGTGGGATGGAGGGCCAACTGGGTCCCTCGACGTATCAGCATTCCCATGCTGACCAGGACTGACCCGTTGATGGACTTGGGTCGCAAGTTGGAGGCCAGCTCTTCCCGGCCAGGGCACCCCCATCTTTCTGCTAGGGGAGTGATGAGGGGAGCCACAAGTACGGCCCCCGCTAATCTGTTCCCGAAGTCTTTGAGGGCTCTCAGGAAGATGTAGCCGGGGTTGCAGCGCCGCTTCTGGCTCATGCAGTAAAGTACGAAGAGGTCAGGGAGGGAGACCTTACCCTGACTCTCTTTCCTCCCATGGATGGTTCCTGCCAGCAGCTTGTGGCAGATGCAAAGTGCTGGGGGCAGCGCGGAGCCCCTCATCAGCGTGGGTAGCGTGGTGGCTCCTGTGAGCTCGTTCCACATTTTGGCGGCAGTGAGGTTGGTGGGCTGGGAGCAGATGGCCTCCCGGTATTCCTGGGTCAGTGTGTCCTCGGGCCGGACGAACCCGATGGCCATGTTGAACTCGTCGAGGGTGGTGGCCTGGTATCTTCCACCCATGAAGTAGGTCACCATCTTAGTGGGTTGCAGGCCCGGGACCGTGGAGGGGACCTCAGAGTAGGAGACCGAGGCCAAGAATTCCAGTACCGCTTGTGGGTACACGTGTGTAGGCGGTGGCTGCAGCAGAAAGCCCCACCTGATGCTGTCTATGTGGGCTCGGACGTCGTCCTCCCACCCAAATTCAGCCAGGATGCTGAAGTCAAGCCTGAGCATAGGGTGCCACTGATAGGTTCGGATGTTGTCGAGGCGGGCCTGATGCTGTGGTGACAACTGAGAGGGATCTTGGGGTGGCGGTGCCGCAGAACTGCTGGCACCGGCAGTGCTCCTTCTCTTTCTGGAAGCGCTTCTACCAAACATTTTGACTAGAGGAGGCTTGGGAGTGCAAAATATGAGCAAGGGAGGCTCTGGAGGCAAGGGGAGGTGTGAGGAAGCCCCCAAGCGTGCCCCCTATTTATAGAAAATTTTCCAAAATCGAGACCGCCGTCTGGGTAGGCGAGACGGCGGTCTCGTGTCTCCTTCAAATCGAGACGGCGGTCTCGACATTGTGCTTAAGCGAGACGGCGGTCTCGTTGAGCGAGACGGCGGTCTCATTTTCGCCTGAGTCGAGACGGCGGTCTGGTTGGTCCAGATGGCGTTCTCGCCTTGTCAGGTAACCGAGACGGCGGTTTGGGAGAGCCAGACGGCAGTCTCGAATTACAGAAGAGCTTTTTTTTTTTTTTTTTGAAGAGAAAATAGGACCTGGTTCAAAAACATTTTTATGCATGCAATGTTTTTATGTTTGATGTCCTACAATGCCTATTTTGATTAAGTTTTCAGAAGGATTTAACCAACGTGTCTCGTTGCGCTGAATGCCCTCTGATCTGCTGTGTTTACTTTTGGTTGTACCATGCCGAACTTCTTGTGACCGAAGGATAATTTTTTCTTTCTTTTCTCTTTTTTTTTTGTGTTTCTTTTCTCTTGCAGCACACTCTTTGTCATGTAGTGCCCCTTTTTCCTCGTTTTAGGGATTTCAATCCTCTTGTTGACCATACGCCTCCATATTCCCAAATTAATTATTAGAATATTGATGTGAGGGTCAAGAGAAAGGAAACAAAGAGGCAAATTTCAATGGCTTGTGTTTTAGAGGGTTAATTTTATTGATAAAGTTTTTGTAAGAATGGTTGGCTAAGGTTAGGCCTAGGTGTTTAAGCTTTTGTCTAAGCAAACAGTTTTTCCTTTTTTGCATTTGCGCTCTTTGGTTTTATTTCCATTGCTTTTTAATGGCTAGCTGATTTCCCTAGAACGCCCTTTGGGTTTTCGAACTAGGATACTGTGTTTGGCCCTAACTTTTGTCTAGGTTCCTTCTTTTGTAACTTTTAGGGAATCCTAGCGGACCTTATTTGTAACCCTAACTTTTGCCTAGGCTACCCTTTATTGTTGTTCGGGTGTCCTACCGGGTCGACCCTATCTTTTGCGTAGCCCTCTTAGTGGGTTTCCTACCGGGTAATTTGCCCTTTTCTTTGGCCTTTGGCTTCTTTGGGCTTTTCTCTTTTTTTTTGTGGATTTATTATTATTTATTTTTTTGGTCACAGTATTGGCGAAGCATGACTTTTCTTTTTATGGATGAGGTGAAGTCTTATTTTTATGTGCTTCTAATCAACTAGCTTTGATGACAATAGCAATGGTAAATGTTGATTATTTGAATGCGCTTTTTACTCTCTTTTTTTTGTTTACTTAGACAGGGTTATTCATGAGGTCTAGTCAGAAGTAGAAAGAAGAGAAGCAGATAGTAAGAATCATTCTTCATTAATTAATAAGGGAATATGTGCCCTGAAATGCCCGGGGGTCAGGCTCGCCCCGGGGGATAATCTCTAACAATCATGGGGTTTACATCCCTTAAATGAAGAAAAAGATTTCCTAATGACTAAGGTGGCTCTTGACGCTTGCACCCCTCCACTTCTGAAAATCTGCTTGAGTGTGCGGAGGGGAGACTTCCCTTTTCTTCTTTCCGTCCGGCCCTTAGTAGGGTCATATCCTAGGCCATACTTACAAGGATTGTCTTTGAATTCTGGGGGTTCCCTCATGCCTTGGGAATCTGCCCCCAGTCCTTGGCCAGGATGGTAACCATGCTTCAACATCATGCAGGCTACCTTTGTATTTTTGGGAAGTTGTTCTATGCTGGCAATTTCGAGCGCTTGAAAAGATGTTTCAAGGGCCACTTCAGCCGCATCCACATAAGGCTGGGTGGACGGTCCACTGATCAGGATATCGTCTTCTGCTTGGACCGTGACCAGTTTGTCATCTACTATGAACTTGACTTTCTGATGGAGCATTGAAGGTATTGCCTTAGCATCATGAATCCAAGGCCTGCCGAGGAGACAACTATATGCTGGAGTAATATCCATGACATGGAAATCGACGTCGAAGATAGTGGGTCCGACTTGAATTGGCAAATTAACCTCTCCCACTACTTCTCGTTTGGATCCGTCGAAGGCTCGGACGATGGTGCTGCTTGGGCGCAGACGGGTTCCTTGGATAGTCAACTTGTCTAACGTGCATTTGGGCATCACGTTCAAGGATGACCCGTTATCCACAAGAACTTTGGCGATGAGGTACTCCTTGCATTTAACCGAGATATGCAAGGGCTTGTTGTGGTTTTACCCCTCCAGGGGGAGTTCTTCCTCTGTGAAGGTGAGGTGATCGCTTGCCATGATGTGACCAACGATCCTCTCGACCTTTTCTTGGGATATTGTATGAGGTACATGCGCCTCGCTCAAGACCTTCAGCAGGGCGTTTCTATGCGGTTCCGAGCTCATTATCAGAGATAACAATGTTATCTTTGCAGGTGTGCGATTGAGCTGATTTATAATGGAATACTCACTTTGCCTTATGAACTGGAGTAATTCCTCTGTCTCCTCCTTGGATTCCTTATTTTCTTTTTCTTCTTCGGTCTTTTTATTTTTTCCTTTATTTTGGAGGACATCTTCCTGTGTGTCCTTGGGGGAGTAGACTCTTCCACTTCTAGTCATGCCCCCGATACCGGCTATATTTGTTATTTCCTCTTTTATTGGTGAAGATTCCCCATATCTCCACGGTACAACTTTATTTGATTCGTAGGGGAAAGGACGTGGCATAAATAATCGCATTGGAGTCCTTGTCCCCTCTTCTCTATTCATGAGGACCAACGGCCGAGGCTTATTTTCCTCTTGCGGTGAGTCGACCGTTGGGGTAAGCTTTATTAGGAGTGGTTTTCTCTCCATTCTTCTGAGTTAGAAGACGTGTTAGTTAACCCTTCCTTTTTATTATCTTATTTATTAAGCGTAAAGGAGGGGAAATTAAATATGCAAATGAATGCTTATGCATGCGAGTAGACAGTCATTTGAATAAAGAAGATTTTATTTATTTGACAGAAGGTGTACATTCCCCTATTCTATACTGCAAAGCAACTTTTGGCAAAAGCGGAAAACTTTAAAGAAACCCACAGGCGGGTCTTGATCCCTCTGTAGTTCTCTCTCAGCTTCCCGGACATGACGAGCAAGTGCTTCGCTCTGCTTGCGGACCGCGTGGCTCATATCTTCACTATACTGTTGAGCCTCTTTGATCTTCTCCTCTTGATGAACGACCAAGGCTTGTAGTTCATCGAGCTTCGCAACGGCTCGGTCTTTCTCTTGCAGTACCTGGTCGTACTGAGCTAGCCCGTCTCTTTCTTTGCAACGTAGCTCAGCGAGACTTCTGTTGAGTCTCCGGTTGGCCTCTCGCTCTTGGCGGATATCTAACCGAGTCTTGGTGAGCTCTTGCGACAACTCCTTGATCGTTTGAGCCTGCTTTGATGATTCGGCCTCAAGGCGTGCTGACTTGGCGGTTATTTCCTGGAGTTGGCTATCCGAACTGGTTCTGGCAATTTTGGATGCTCGGATAGCTTGTTCATTGAAGTCAGCACACTGGTCCTTGAGGCGCTCTATTTCATGATCATTTTTCTTGCCTTGCCTTTGCAGACCGTCTATTGTGAGGATAGATGCTTGTTCTCTCTCTTCAAGGGCCCTCATCTGGGCTCCCATGATTTCTATCCTCTGGGTCAAGGCGTTAATTTGAGCTTGCAGCCCTTCATTGTTGGCGATTGTAGTGGGTGTGGTGGATGGTTGAGCCATCCCTCTTCTCTTTCTCCACGCCTCATAGTCACTGGTGATAGTCACCCGAGCTTTTCCTAGCTCTCTATCTCCCATATAGACTGGCCTCTCCCATGCTTTTCTCACAGCTAGTGAGTTGGCGATTGTGCATGGGTCTCCAAAGAAGCACAGTCCTCCGAGCTCCCCTCGAGAGATAGTAGTTTGGGTCCTCATGAGTTGTCTCATAGCTACTCTAGGTGAGTAGGCTATGCATCCCCTGAGTCCTATCAAGGGTATGTTCGGATAGTCCCCACATCTGATGAGAACTGGGTCGGGTCGGAACCAAGGGCAGACCCAGGATAAACTGTTGGCGTCCTTTTGTTCCCACTCGTCCCTCCATTCTGAAGTCAGGCATCGTTGGAGGGGGATCTTGGAGAAGCTCCTTAAAGGATCGGGGAATATCCCCATGTGGCTGGAGGCGTAAAGGTGCGTGGCGCTCCACACAAATAACAATGAAGAGCAGCAGCGGAGTGCTTTTCCCTGCTTCTGGTGGCAGAATTCCACCGAGAGCAGGGTGTCGGCAAGAATAGCAGGCAGGGGACTCTTTGAATTCACGTCCCAGGCGAAGAAGGCGTCCATGACGGCCTGATCTACTGTGTCGAAGTGGAAGGGGAACAAGACCGTTCCAAAAATTATGAGTGCCAGGGTTTTGTTGAAGGCGACCCACTCTGCCCTTTCAGCCAGGTAGGACAGGTGGTCTTCTAGCATTGATACTTTCCAACCCTGGGCGTTCCCCTTCCTTATCAGGGTACTCTGCCGGAATGGTAGTTGAATAAGGGCAGCGACTGGTGCTGCAGGAGTGTATGCCTCGTGGCGGACATGGACCCAGCTGATTTGGGCCATCTCAACATGGTTTCATACTCCTCTAATGTAGGCACCAAGTCGAACTGCGGAAATTCGAAACACCGCAGATTTGAATTCCAGAAGTGGATTAGTGCTCTTAGGAACACCTGGTCGACACATATCTTTAGAAGGTCCAAAATCCGTCCATAGGATTTTTCAAAGTCAGCGCGGACCTTCGATGGCATTGTCGCGCTCATCCGTTCCAACCTCTCAGTATGGAAACGGGGAATATCCACCTTCTTTGGTTGTCTACTTGTCCCCTCCATTTCTAAAACCAAAATGCATGTTTGATGAAAATGATGCTTATTTGAATGAATGTAAGTGTTTTTATTTTCCTATTTATCATGTTTTTTCTACATGATGTATGCTAATTGCGTATATTTTTTATTGAAGAATAAACTATCTATATGAATGTTTTATGAGTGTAATATTTTTGGACCAGGTCTTATTTTGGAAATGAATTTTTATTTTGATGTTGTTTTGATTATTTTATTTGTTTGTTTTATAGCCTTTTATCTCTTCTGTCGGAACTGTGTGGCTACTTAGCTTGCAAAGAACCTGAAACCAGGCTAGCTAAAAGGCAGATGTAGACCCCTAATTTTGCCCGGCCTCTCAATAAAAGCTAGGGAAACTTCACACGAAGATAAAGATCGCCCAGCTAATCAATAAACACTAAGAAGACCTCCCACAACCACACGGAGTTCATCCAATTTCTCGACAAAGGCCAAAAGAGACCACCTATAACAAAGATAAAAGTTTGTTCGGCATCTCAATAAGGGTCAAGAAGACTTCCTATAAGAAGATCAAGCTTCAACGGACACCTATCGGCATCGACCAACGTCCGAAAAAAGCAAGGAAAGCTTCCCGGGGTCCCAGAACGCAAAAACTGGACAAAACAGGTCGAGACCCCCATCCCAGAGTTGGGACGGCCGTCCCAACTAACCTAGGACAAGTGAGACGCGCGTCCCACATGTGGGATGGCCGTCCCAAGTCCCAGGGGGGCTGGCTCTGTGTTAAAAATGCAAGTGGGACGGCCGTCCCACCCCAGACGGCCGTCCCAAATGTGCCAGGCGCTGAAAACTATAAATAGGAGGCTCATTTGCTCATTTTCCAGACTCCAGACAACTCCTAGTACTTGTCTATTCTCTTCCCTCTTCGAATGAACTCTCTGATTGCCTTAATAAGGTAACAATCAGTTAAGGAATCATATTCCAGCATTCGATTCTTCTAGAAAATTTTAGTCGAGTCAAGTTTTGTCGTGAGGAGAGTCGTTGTAGAGTGAGGGACTGCCAAAACGCGTCCTTATTGTAACAGAGTTGCTATATAAAGCTTGCTACGGAGGTTCTTTCCAATTCTCTTCTTTTTACTGCTTTATTTATTGCTTTATATATGAAATGTAAATAAAATCATGTAGATAGCCATATTTAAATATTATGCAAATAAAATAGGGTAATAGCGTAATTTCTTGTAATCTTTACTTAAATGAATTAATCCGTCATAGGGAACCCGAAAGGGGCGTTGTGGGGTGCTAACACCTTCCCCACACGTAACTAACTCCCTTACCTAACTCTGGTTATAATGGCCAAGTTTGGTTTTTAATAAAATCAACGCCTTTTTATCCTTTTCCAATGTTTATGGTCAAAACATTGGTGGCGACTCTGAAAGAACCCTTTTCGAAAATCTTGCTTTTATTAGAGGATAGTTCAGTTGTTGAGCACCTTGGAAGCAATGAACACACTTTAAACAAAAAACGCGAGTCTAAACCATCTTTTCGCAACCGCTCGCATAAACGTTCGAGATGTCCCTGGACGTCGGAACGGACGGCGGCGACAGATGGCGACTCCACTGGGAAGCTAGAGAGTTGATCCCATTTAGTGACGGATAAATTCAAACTAAGTAAAGATTTGAAATTACGTCTTTACCCTCTTCCGTATGTTTTATTGTATGGCTTTAATAATTGCTGTATGATTATTTTCTGCAAATTGTCTGAAATATAAATTGCACACAAAAAACCCTTGCACACAACAGTCCCTCTATACCCGGGGGCAAGAGTGAATACCTATAAGGAGTGGGCGGTAGATACGACCGGCTTGTTGGCACACGGGGCTACAACCGTTGTCGGAAACCACCAACTCAAGGTGATAACTCTCTTCTTTTGGTCTAAGGATGTCGCCACGGAGTTCCGTGCATGACCCGAGGACTGAGAGATTGAGAGGTCCCTATAATGGGGGCACCTTGGGGACCTTTGGCCTTGGTGAGAACAGTTTAGAACCACCTAAACCAAGCACGTTTCTGCAGCAAAACCCTACCTCGTGATTAAATAAGTGTGGCTCTGCTCGTGGATGTATGAATTGTGTGTGCATTCGTTTGCTGCATTTGTATTGATGCATTAGCATAGGGTAATCATACAACAAACAAAATAGTGAAAAACCCTAAAAATCATAAAAGTGATAAGATAAGCCAACTTTATCTCGGACAGTCTTCAGTTAAGCTAGCCTGGTTTCAGGTTCTTTGTAAGCTAAGTAGCCACGTTGACCGACAGAAGAGATAAAGGGTCATAAAAAAATATAAAAACAATTAAAGCAATAAAAATGCCTTTTACTTTAAAAAGATTCTTGGCAAAGTCGTATCATTCATACCATATCATCCAATAAGTGGTAAAACTAAGAAAATAATTGCAGCATGCACATCATTTTAATAAACCTCTAAAAAATAAGTCTTAGGAGCGTTTTTTGGGAAAATTACTGGGCCAAATCCCCTCTGGGAATTTATAGCTTGGTTCTTCACCCTTTTCTCTTCGTTTTGACATGTTGTGCGTCCAAAATCGGACAACCCAGTCAAAAGTTATTCCACTTTCAATATCTGATGTCATAAAAAAATATTTTGTAGTGCATGCATAAACACATTCATGCTAGGATGCATTAGATATCCTTAGATAATGGCAAAAGAGACCCAAGTGCGTTTATAACCTTCCTAGAAGAGGTAAGTGTGCTAAGGTATGTTGGCAACCTTTGGAAAAAGGAAGTTAGCACACTAAGGTGGGTATGGTACTCCTTAAAGCATAGGCTTTTGAGAAGATACCAAAGCTATTGTCTAAGGCATATCTATTTCACACTAATCATTTAAAATAAAAAACAATAATAAAAATCTTTAAATCATTTAGAAAGTGGCTGGTCTTCTACCTGTTCTCACTCGTGCTCAAAAAGCCAAGAAGATGGAGCAATTAGAGGAGCAGAACCGTATGCTCACCGCTGTGCTTAACGCCATAAAGGAGCAGGTGCCGCAATTAAAGGAGTGGTTAGAGAAACAAAACCACAGACTCACCATTGAGCTTAACTACGTAAAAGAGCAGATAGCGTATTTAATGGAACTAATACGCCAACAATACCTCCACAATGAGGTTTCCAAGCAACAAATTTCTGCCCTAGAAGAGAAATTAAGGGCATTAGAGGGATACAAATTTGATGTAAAGGAGGTAACCGATGTCAAAAATACTCAATTCCCTCCCAAGTTTAAGAAATCCCACGCATCATTCAAGAAGCCCTTTGGCAAGAAAAAGGAGGGAATCCATGAACTTTGCTACTCTTTCTTCCTCTTCGCCATCAGCTGGACAGTCACGCAGGCCGGAAAGGAAATTTACCCCCATTCCAACCTCTTATGGAAGTCTGCTACAAGAATTGATAAAGGACCATCTCCTAGCATATGTCCCTCCAAAGAAGATGGATCCACCTTACCCAGAATGGTACAAACCTAATGAGAACTGCGATTACCATTCAGGCGCTCCTGGGCATTCTGTGGAGAATTGTATGGCCTTGAAGTATAAGGTCCAAGAATTGTTGAATGCCGGGTGGATTACTTTCAATGCTCCCGACCCTTAGGTGGATGACACGCCTCTATCACAACCAGAATAGTGAACCTGGGTAAAGAAGGCCAACTAACTAGGGCTCCCCATTTTGTGTATCTTTTGGTTAAAAGAAATAAAAAATAATAATAAAAAAAAGGCTTTCGATGCATCTCTCGCGGTCTCTGCTCATGGCCGCGAGATCTTTTGATTAAAGGGACTCTGTATATATTTCTCTTTTCATCAATACAATGAGGCATTTCTCATAATATTCATATGCTTCTCATTCTTTTCTCTCTCATTCCAAAATAATTGAATAAAATCTAAACCCAAATATAGACCATATAAACAGTCATGTCTGTGATTGAAAACTCTCTGCGGGATCTGAAAGCCGAAGGCGAATGGATTGAGTCAGACAGTGAGGAGGGGACCATTTCCCCGGACATGCAAAGACTGTTGGAGAAAAGAAGCTTAATTGATACAGCCCCATCAGGAAAAGACTAAGGCCATCAATTTAGGACAAGGAGATAATAAGAAAAAAGAAAATATCAGTACCCAAATTGATAATATCAGAAAGGGGCAATAACACCTTTGCGTTTATTCATGCCTTGTCCTTTCCCTTATACATCAGATAAAGTTGTACTGTGGATATGCATAGAAGAATTGCCCGTCGATGAAGATGTCTTCAACATAGCCAACATTGGGGGCACAACAAAAAGCAAAAGAATTTATTTCCCAAGGAGCTACAAAATAATGCTCCTAAAAACAAAGGAAAAATAAAGAAACCGAAGAGGAAAAGGAAAAAAGAATCCAAGGGGAAGATTAAGTAGACCTTAGATTCACAGTGCTAGGGCAGTT
This sequence comes from Sphenostylis stenocarpa, assembly GCA_963425845.1. Lineage (NCBI taxonomy): Eukaryota > Viridiplantae > Streptophyta > Magnoliopsida > Fabales > Fabaceae > Sphenostylis > Sphenostylis stenocarpa. The sequence goes on from OY731404.1 coordinate 31,229,553, forward strand.
TCTTCAACGCTCCACCGAAAAACCAAATTCGTGGTAGGCAACAAGTTGATCATGGTTCAAGCTAAAAACTACATTCGAATCAGCGAGCCGTCTATCATACCTTAAATGGATGCGGCTGAAGAAGACATTTGAAAATAGGGAAAGACTTCCTAGAATATGAAAGTGACCCATATAATGAAGAGATATGGATACAGCCCAGGACAAGGGCTTGGAAAGGATGCTCAAAGTATAAGAGAGCCATCAGATTTTAAGGATAATCCTTTAAAGTACGACCCTACAAAAGATCAAGTCGTACCTTAAAAAGACGATCTTCCAAAAAATAGGGATATTAGCGTCAAGGGTAGCATTAGTCATTAAATGCCCTTCTTCCGATTTTAAGGGATGTAAACCCAATGACTATTAGAGATCACTCCTCGGGGTGTGCTCGACCCCCGAGCATCTTTAGGGCACGCATTTCCCTGAAATTACAAAAGAATGCTATTCTTACTATCTGCTTCTCTTCTTGCTAAACATGTCTATACCCCATTAAATAACCATGTTTAGGCAAACGTTTTGTTCCAAAATGCGTCAAAACAACTAAAGCGTCATAGACAAAATAAAGTCCACTAGGTATCCCAAAAAATGAAAAAGGGGAACCTAGACAAAAGTTAGGACATACCATAGCATCCTAGGCCGAAAACCCAAAAGGGCGGACTAGGAAAATTAATCAGTCATAAATAGGCGCCATAAAGTAATCAGTTGAAAACGCCACCTCATGAAAACAAAACGTTTGTTTGAACTAGCCCAAAACACTGACCAACCTTGGCTAGCCATTCTTACAGAAAATTCTATTACAAAAATATTTCCTCTAAAACACAAACCTTTGCAATAAATCCCTTTCTTTCTCTTCTCTTGACCATTCACAATAAAGCATTCAAGTAATTGACTGGGAAATGTGAAAATATAGTGATCAATAGGAGGATTGAAATCCCTAAGGAAAGGAAGAGGGGCATTGATATGACAATTGTTCTATATTCAAAAAGATTGCTCTTCGGCTATAGCAAGAAAAGTCCAAGACGGCAAATCAATATAGCTAATCATGTTGATAAAAGCACATGATGATGGAAGAAAAATTAATAGAAGCTGAATGGGTTCAAAGCTGATATGACCAGCTAAACCTTATTGAAGAAAAACGGCTGAATGTTATATAGCAAGCCTATCAAAGGAAGATCAAAAAGGCTTACGAAAAAAGTCAACCCTCATATTTACCATAAGAAGGATTTAATGGTAAATAATGTGCTTCCGGCCCAGAAGAATAAAATTGGAAAATGGGCAGTAAACTATGAAGCACCCCTTGGGGTCAAATGAGCTTTCTCGGAAGGGGCTCTTATCCTCATCAATATGGATGGAAAAGAACTTCGACACCTAATCAACTCCGGTACGGTGAAGAAGTATTATGCTTGAAGACATTGCTCAAAGACCCGTCAGGAATGAAAATCTCCAAAGGACATTCCTGGGCAAAAGATAGGGTCCATATTCCTCGCTAGGATACGTCCTAGGCAAAAAGTAGAGGTAAAAAAAAAAAACTAACTAAGAGCAATGGTTACTTTAGTCAAAAACCGAAAGGCGGCTAAGGTAACATTCTTCCAGAAGCAAGCAGTCTGCATAGTCTTCACTCTGAGCTCAGGCATCTCAACTGAAGCAATTAGGAGAACTAGGGGGCAGATATCATGGACATGACTGTTTAAGCCTATACAGTATAGCCAACCCTGACTACCCATTCTTCTAAATACCTTTTGAAATCCTTCTATAAAAGAAATAAAACTTTTGCTCATTTATCAATAAAATTCCCTTTCATTTCCTTTCTCTTGACCAAATATTATGGAAATGCCTCTTTATTGATAAATCATAAATATGCGCAAAGACCTTTAATCAAAGATCAAGCATGCATCTAAAAAAGGGAAGCATAACAAATAAGAAAATAATAAACGCCTGCTAGGATATTCTTAGGTAAAAACTAGGGTAGTCTACTAGATTGTAAACCCCAAAAGAACGATCTAGGCAAAAGATAAGGCAAAAGCCCCCTAAGATATTCTAGGCAAAAATTAAGGCAGCCCGCTAGATCGAAAACCCGTAAAGGGCGGTCTAGGCAAAAGATAGGGCTAAAAACAAAAGATGAACAAAAGAAGAGCCCATCATCATGAAAGAGGAGCCCACCATCATGGTCATAAAGGAGGAGCCCATCGCCGTATTCATAAGAAGCCAACGGGAGAATGCCAGTTACTTTCTAAATGCATCAAAAATAAATAAACATTAGATTGCATTTAGGACATCCACACACAAAGTAGTTGCATAATACGACTTTGTCAAAATCAAGAAAAAATAATTTTCTTCAAACAAGAATAATAAACATGCATATAAGGAGGATAGTCTCCATGCTTGTGATTGAAAATAGAAGGCGCCAAAATCCAGCCTCTAAATGAAAATCAAAATCGTGAAAAGCGAAATCAAAATCATTTCAGCAAAATAAAGAGCTTCAAGGAAACTAGCTCTAACCTTCTACACCAATAAAAGAAGGTACATCGAAGAAAAAGGCCAACGAAAAGGCTCGATGATCCCCAAGCGGATCCTTACCTACTCCAGAGGCAAAACAAAAATTACTCCACGACTCAGCATCATCATCACATGAGTCGTCAACCATAATCATTTGAAACCTCAATCAACATCCTTCCATCTAAGAAAAAGGAAGTCATCAACATGAAAAAGCCAATCGAAAGGCTTGATCATCCCCAAGAGGATCATTACCTACTCTAGAGGCAAAACAAAAAAAAAGACTATCTCACGACTCAGCTACATCGCCACATCAGTCATCGAGCACACTCATATAAGGATCTCCGCCACTTCCCCAAAGGAGAATAAGGACTACACAAGAGTCCATCAAAGAAAATACGGATTCAAATCCTCCATATCCACCAGGGGGCAACAAAAAAGAAAGAAAAAGAAAAACTTTCATTCCCCAATAGAGGCCACAACGAAAAAATGCCAAATAAAAAATCTACAAATAGAAGTATATCAAGAAAAGACAAAAAGAGGAAAACAAAATTTTTTTCCATCTTCCAGCTCAAATAAGAAGCTTCACAAAAGTCAGGAGCCAAGACTCCATCATAAAAAATCAAATCAAAGATTAGATCCCCAAGAGAAAAATTCCCCAGGGATCACTAAAAAGAAAAGAAAAAATATATCTTTTCACCCAAAAGAAAAAGCCAATGTGCATAAAAGGCGCACATACAAATCCATTCCCCAACAGGAATAAGAGCATAGGCAAAGCCAGCTCAAAACAAAGGAGTCAAAACTCCATTCCTCCCTAGGGGGCAATTCAAAATAGATCCCCAGGAAACGATCAAATCCCTGGTGGTTCACCAAAAAGAAACAATCCCCAGCGGGCCTACCAGCAAAAGGCAAAATACAAAATTCATATCCTCAGGGAGTTAATCGCCTATAACACCCAATATGAATATCCCCAGTGAAAGGCAAAACTTTCACTCCCAAGAATGCCTATGCCTACTCAAAGGCAAGCAAAGAGCCGATATCCCCAAGAAACGGGAAATCAACCTATGCAAGAGGCAATACAAGCACAAAGCTTTCAAAAAGCATCTGCCTACTCAGAGGTATTATCAAGAACAAATATCCTCAAGTAGAACATCAGCCTATTCAGAGGCGAAAAAACAACAAGAATAAAGACTTCAACACTATTGAAGCATCTGCCTGATCAAAAGGCACAACCAATAAGCAAACTAAAAATCCCCAATGGATTCCTGCCTAAATAAGAGGCAACCAACAAAGAATCCCTGGCAAAGCCGGATGGCTAAATGAAAAAGCCAAAAAACGAAATCCCCGGTAAAACCGGATGGCTAAACAGAAAAGCCAAAAATCAGAAATCCCCGGCAAGACCGGATGGCTAAACAGAAAAGCCAAAAACAAGGAACTCCCAACAAGACCGGATGGCTAAACAAGAAAAGCCAAAAACAAAGAATCCCCGGTAAAATCGGATGACTAACAGAAAAGTCAAAAAGTCAAATCAAATATTCCCCACGGAATGGGCACGTGAACAGAAACAATAAGTCGCCAATACATCTCCAAAACCAGATGACCACAGGATTGACTATCAAAAAGTCATCCTAAAAGCCTTGCAGAACGAGGCTTATTCAGAACCTTGCAGAACGGTGTTCGGACCGGGTGGGGGTAGGTACCCATCAGAGCCTTCCGGAACGGGGTTCGGACCGGTGGGGGTAGGTACCCATCGAGCCTTGCGGAATGGGGTTCGGACCGGTGGGGGTAGGTACCCATCGAGCCTTGCGGAACGGGGTTTGGACCAGGTGGGGATAGGTACCCATCGAGCCTTGCAGAACGGGGTTCGGACCAGGTGGGGGTTGGTACCCATCGAGCCTTGCAGAACGGGGTTCGAACCGGGTGGGGGTAGGTACCCATCGAGCCTTGCAGAACGGGGTTCGGACCGGGTGGGGGTAGGTACCCATCGAGCCTTGCAGAACGGGGTTCGGACCGGTGGGGGTAGGTACCCATCGAGCCTTGCGGAATGGGGTTCGGACCAGGTGGGGGTTGGTACCCATCAGAGCCTTGCAGAACGAGGTTCTGACCAGGTGGGGGTAGGTACCCATTAGAGCCTTGCAGAACGGGGTTCGGACCGGGTGGGGGTAGGTACCCATCAGATCCTTGCAGAACGGGGTTCGGACCAGGTGGGGGTAGGTACCCATCAGAGCCTTGCAGAACGGGGTTCGGACCAAGTGGGGGTTGGTACCCATCAGAGCCTTGCAAAATGGGGTTTGGACCGGGTGGGGGTAGGTACCCATCAGAGCCTTGGAAAACGGGGTTCGGACCAGGTGGGGGTAGGTACCCATCATAATCTGTCAGAATATAGATTCGGACCAGGTGGGGGTAAATACCCATCATAATCTGTCAAAATAACAAGATTCGGACCAGGTGGGGGTAGGTACCCATCAGAGCCTTGCAGAACAAGCACTACAAAAAAAAAGCCTATTACCTACGGATAAAAATCCGTAGGTAAATTTTACATTACCTACGGATATTACCCACGGATGAAAATCCGTAGGTAAATTGTACATTACCAACGGATATTACCTACGGAATTCTATTCGTAGTTAATTATCCATTACCTACGGATATTATCCGTAGGTAATGTAATCCGTGGATAATTTCGTAGGTAATTACCTACGGAATTCTATCCGTAGGTAAAGTGTACATTACCTACGGATATTACCTATGGACTTTTATCCGTGAGTAATTATCCATTACCTACGGATATTATTCGTAGGTAATGTCATCCGTGGGTAATTCCGTAGGTAATTACCTACGGAATTACTATCCGTAGGTAAATTATATTAAACTAAAAGAATTGTCACTAGCAACAATCGAACCCAGCACCTTAAAGTTGAAAACTCGATACTCCAACCACTAAACTATTAGGATATTCCAATAATAATTTACAACTAAATTATACTTATATTTATTCGTGTAAATATATAAATATATAAATACATAAATATATAAATACATAAATATATAAATACATAAATATATAAATACATAAATATATAAATATATAAATACATAAATATATAAATACATAAATACATAAATATATAAATACATAAATACATAAATACATAAATATATAAATACATAAATACATAAATATATAAATAGATAAATATATAAATATATAAATACATAAATATATAAATACATAAATACATAAATACATAAATACATAAATATATAAATATAAATATATAAATATAAATATATAAATATAAATATATAAATACAAATATATAAATATATAAATATATCAAAATATAAATATATTTTATAATTATATATTTTTTATATTTATAAATTTTATATTGATATATATTTTATATTTATATATATTTTATATTTATATATATTTTATATTTATATATATTTTATATTTATATATTTTTTATATTTATATATTTTTTTTATATTTATATATTTACACTGATAAATATAAATATAATTTATTTGTAAATTATTATCAAAATATCCTAATAGCTTAGTGGTTGGAGTATCAGCCTCCAACTCGAGGTACTCGGGTTCGAATCCCGCTAATGACAATTCCCTTAATCTAATAATAATTCAAAGTTCCGAAAATATAATAAATAATAAAAATATAATATAAATCCGTAGGTAATTACCTACGACCAAATTACATACGGATTTTCTACGGAAAGAAATTCGTAGGTAAAGTGACATCACCTACGGATTTTACCCATAGATAATAAGCATTTTTTTTGTAGTGAAGGTTCGGACCGGGTGGGGGTAGGTACCCACCAGAGTCTTGCAGAACGAGACTCGTTCAGAATCTAGCAAGAATGCAGATTCGCACCGGGTGGGGGTAGGTACCCACCAAAACCTTATAAAATAAGGTTTGTACCGGATGAGGGTAGGTACTCATCAAAACTTAGCAAAATGCATCGGGTAGAGTAAAATACTCACCAGAAGCATTCCAAAAAAAAAAAAACTTGCTTCTATTAGAGGATAGTTCAGCGTTGAGCACCTCGGAAGTAAGTACCCACAAGAGTGTAGCAAAATGCGAACTCATACCAGGTGAGGGTAAGTATTCATCAAAACCTTGCAGAACAAGGTTCATACCTAGTGAGGGTAGGTACTCACTAAAGTCTAGTAAAATACAGACTTATACCTAGTGAGGGTAAATACTCACCAGTGCCTTATAAAAGAAGGTTCAAACCAGATAGGGGTTGGTACCTATCAAAATATTTATCATCTGGAGGATCAACAAGGAAGCAGCATCCGAAGGATGACCGGGCAAAAGGGTTAACTCCTTCCCCTACCAACTAATTTTGTCGGCATATCAAGCCAACAAATTAGCTAGGCAGGTGAAGGGGGGGCAGCTGTAGACCCCTAATTTTGCCCAGCCTCTCAATAAAAGGTAGGGAAACTTCACACGAAGATAAAGATCGCCCAGCTAATCAATAAACACTAAGAAGACCTCCCACAACCACACAGAGTTCATCCAATTTCTCGACAAAGGCCAAAAGAGACCTCCTATAACAAAGATAAAAGTTCGTCTGGCATCTCAATAAGGGTCAAGAAGACTTCCTATAAGAAGATCAAGCTTCAACGGACACCTATCAGCATCGACCAACGTCCAAAAAAAGCAAGGAAAGCTTCCCGGGGTCCCAGAACGCAAAAACTGGACAAAACAGGTCGAGACCCCCGTCCCAGAGTTGGGACGGTCGTCCCAACTAACCTAGGACAAGTGAGACGCGCGTCCCACATGTGGGACGGCCGTCCCAAGTCCCAGGGGGGCTGGCTCTGTGTTAAAAATGCAAGTGGGACGGTCGTCCCACCCCAGACGGCCGTCCCAAATGTGCCAGGCAGCGAAAACTATAAATAGGAGGCTCATTTGCTCATTTGCCAGACTCCAGACAACTCCTAGTACTTGTCTATTCTCTTCCCTCTTCGAATGAACTCTCTGATTGCCTTAATAAGGTAACAATCAGTTAAGGAATCATATTCCAGCATTCGATTCTTCTAGAAAATTTTAGTCGAGTCGAGTTTTGTCGTGAGGAGAGTCGTTGTAGAGCGAGGGACTGCCAAAACGCGTCCTTATTGTAACAGAGTTGCTATATAAAGCTTGCTACGGAGGTTCTTTCCAATTCTCTTCTTTTTACTGCTTTATTTATTGCTTTATATATGAAATGTAAATAAAATCATGTAGATAGCCATATTTAAATATTATGCGAATAAAATAGGGCAATAGCGTAATTTCTTGTAATCTTTACTTAAATGAATTAATCCGTCATAGGGAACCCGAAAGGGGCGTTGTGGGGTGCTAACACCTTCCCCACACGTAACCAACTCCCTTACCTAACTCTGGTTATAATGGCCAAGTTTGGTTTTTAATAAAATCAACGCCTTTTTATCCTTTTCCAATGTTTATGGTCAAAACATTGGTGGCGACTCCAAAAGAACCCTTTTTGAAAACCTTGCTTTTATTAGAGGATAGTTCAGTTGTTGAGCACCTCGGAAGCAATGAACACACTTAAAACAAAAAACGCGAGTCTAAACCATCTTTTCGCAACCGCTCGCATAAACGTTCGAGATGTCCCTGGACGTCGGAACGGACGGCGGCGACAGCAGACTGTCCGAGATAAAATATGGCTTTATGCGAAAGAATATTTAGCGTCCCTTATCTCTTCTGTCGGAACTGCGTGGCTACTTAGCTTACAAAGAACCTGAAACCAGGCTAGCTAAAAGGCAGACTGTCCGAGATAAGGGTGTTTAAAATATTTTTTTGGAATTTGTTTGTTTTGTTGTTTGTTTATGCTATGCAACAGAAAAATGCAACAAACATATGCACACACAATTCGGTCATCCACGAACAGGCGAGAATTCGTTTTTATCACGAGGTCGGGTTTTCCTGTAGAAAAGTGCATTGGCAAGAGTTGATTCTAACTGTTCTCACCAGGCTAAGGCCCCCAAGGTGCCCCCATTATAGGGTCCCCACTCTCCAGCCGTCCGACTATGCTTAGCACTAAGGCCGTAGTCAGTCTTGTTGCCAAAAGAGGAAGGTTATCACCTTGAGTGGTGGTTTCTGATCACACTGGTGGGCTCAAGGCCCTCACTACAACAAATCGTACCTGCCACCCACTCCCTATGGTTTTCTCACTTGCCCCCGGGTATAGAGGGAACTGTTGTGTGCAAGGGTTTGTGTACAGTTTTTATTTCACACAATTGCGTAAGTATAAACAAACAACAGTTATTAAATCCAAGCAATAAAACATGTTATAATACAAGTTAAGGGCAAAAGCATTATTTTCTGGGTTTATTTATTTTTAAGCCGGCCCATCACTAAATGGGATCAACTCTCGAGGCTTCCCCAGTGGAGTCGCCATTTGTCGTCGCCGTAAACAAGAGAGGCGGTCGGAGCGACGTGATGGTTTCGACCCTTTTGATTTTCACGTTTTTTATGGGTGGTTATAACGCCTTTAGGTTGTCCGATAACCGGGCTAACCTAGGGGAGAGGTTTTCGAAAGGTCGTCCTTGGGTTGTCTGATAACCGGGCTAACCCAAGGACTAATTTTGAGGGGTTCTGTGGAGTTGCCACCGATGTTTTTACCGGAAACATCGGAAAAGGGGTTTTAAGAGGCATTGATTTTCAAAAAACCAACTTTGGTCGTTAGAACCAGAGTTGGGTAAGGGAGTTAGTTACGTGTAAAGGGAGTATTAGTCCCTTTACGACGCCCCTTTCGGGTTCCCTATGACAGGCCGACTATTTAAAAATATTTAAACTGATGGAAATTACGCTTTTGCCCTTTTTATTTTGCGGAATTTAAAATTATGACTACATGGCCCTAATCTATTGCATAACTTAAAATTAAAGCAGTAAAAGATAGAGAGGGAGAATTTAAACCTCCGAAGCAAGCTTTTTATTTTATTTCTTTAAAAGAAATGGGTGCTTTTTGGCAGCCCTTCACTCTACACAGCGCTGGAAACTCTTCTAGATGCCGAAAAAATGCTCACAAAGGCACTCAGAAGCTCCGGAAATGCGTCAGAGGGATTCTAGAGAGAAGTTTTAGAGAGAAGGGGGAGCTAAAAGCTTGTGGTGTGTGGAAATGAGGGGGGGAGAGCCCCTATTTATAGGTTTTCGCACTTGACAGTGGCGAGACCGCCGTCTCACCAAACGAGACCGCCGTCTCGTCATGCCAAAGTGGCGAGACCGCTGTCTCGACATTCGCAGGTGGCGAGACCGCCGTTTCGCCAAACGAGACCGCCGTCTCGTCATTCGTAGGTGGTGAGACCGCCGTCTCGCCAAACGAGACGGCGGTCTCGCCATTTGCGTGAGGCGAGACGGTAGTCTCGATTTCGAGACGGCGGTCTCGTCCCAAAAAGGCGAGAAAACTTATTTTTGTCCAGAAAATCCTTCCTATCCTAGTATGGGGCCTAATAGTCTCTCCTAGTGGCTTGTTAGGCTTCGTCCATCTTCGAATAGGAGGTCTTCTGCTCTTTATTTTGGAGGCCGGGCAAGATTTGGGGTCTACGTTTAGCAATGCAATCATTTTGAACTTTTTTCTTTTCCTCATCATTTAGACTAGACCATTCTTTTTCTGTAATTAAAGGGCCATTAGAAATTACATCCCAAACATTTCTATCAATGGATTCAATAAAGATCTTCATCCTAATTTTCCAAAAAGGATAATCTATTCTACAAAATAGTGGAGGTCTATTAATAGAAGCTCCTTCAGAAAATGGTAACCTGTTTTCAGCCATGGATCGAAGAACTTGAATAACTTTCAAGAACCTCGCTCTGATGCCAATTGTTAGAAAAGTAGGCTGAGATCAAGAGGGGGGGTGAATTGATCTTTAAAAGTTTTTCTCAAAATAACAGATTATCTAATTCAAAAGTTAACATTTCAGATCTGTTCTTGAATTACAAAGCAATCAATCAATATAAATGCAGCAACAGAATTAAAATAGAGAAAGGTTAAGAAAGATATCACCGGTGTTTTATACTGGTTCACCCAATACCAGGGCTACGTCCAGTCTCCAGCCAAATTCCAGCTGGGTTCCACTAGATCAAATGTTTTACAGATTTACAATCCTACACTTAATCTACCACAAGAACCAAATTCCAGTTCCTGCACTCAACCTCTCACCAAGAACCAAATTCCAGTTCTTGATAACCTCTACAACCAAATTCCAGCTGCAGAGAAGCCAGTGCCCAAATTCCAGGCACCAACACCTAACCTTTCACCAAGAACCAAATTCCAGTTCTTGACAACCTCTACAACCAAATTCCAGCTACAGAGAAACCAGTGCCCAAATTCTAGGCACCAAACAATACAAAAAGAATGTAAAGAAATGAAAAAGAAGAAACTAGAACGCTCAAACCAGTTTATTCAATTCTGCTGTAAGTGTTTCTTCTTCAAAAGAAATCAAGTTGCCTCAAGAAAGATTTTCAAAGAACTTCTCAAAAACTAATGCGAATCTTTCTTGAAAAGAGTGCTAAAGTTTGCTTGATTGATTGCTCAAGGATGTGTAAAAACTGATGTTCAATGTATGTTAAAAAAGTTCAAGCCAAACTCGTTTTTATAGAAGATTTTCAAAACTGTTGGTTTAATTAATCTGTTAAAAGATTCTTTTAATATGTTAAAAGTGTAGTTTTAATCTGTTAAAACTTCTTTTAATCCATTAATACGTTCTTGATTCTTTAACAAATTTATTTTAACTGATACGACAACGTTTATATCAATTAAAACACTTTACAAAAAATCTTCTAAGTTGACTTAATCGATTGTTTCGCAATTCAATCGATTGAAATACTGCAAAACTTTCTTGTAAAACTTTTCAAGTTATTTTAACTGATAAAAATAAGTTTTAATTGATTAAAACGCTGTGTAGAAATTTTCTAAGTTGTTTTAATCGATTGAAACGTGTTTTAATCGATTAAAAAAGTTCTGATCGGTCATAACTCAATTCTGATCGATCATATCTGATTCTGATCGGTCATAATTGTATTTTGATCGATCATCCTGAACTCCAAGTGGTTTTAATCGATTAAAATCAAGTTGTATCGATTAAAATACTGTAAAAACACTTTTCTGAAGATTCTAAGTGATTTTAATCGTTTATTTCAAAATTGTATCAGTTAAAAACTTGTTTAAGAAAGCTTTTGTCAAAATACTTTGTTTTTAATTGTTTAAAACATTTTTAGAGGCATTTTGCAAAATCTTTTAAGTGAAGAAACCTCATGCAGCCGAAAAGATAAAATGATTATACCTAAGCATAGTTGAAGACACACTAATTCTTCTACTCTTTTATCTTAGTGACTTTTGTCCACTGCAAAGTTGCTTTTGACTTCATCTTTGACTTCATCAAATCAATGAGATCTTTGCCAAAGTATTTCAATAAGATCTTCATCACTTTCAAATACTTCCTATGTTAAGTGATTTTAATAGATTGAAATCCTTTTTAACAGATTTAAGAAACTCAGTTTGTTCTTTTAATGCTTAAAGGTTGGTTTTTCATGCAGAAAAATAAGTTCAATGAGATGCATCATTTAAAGGTGCTTATCACAAGATCTATTGAACAATCAAGAGATTAAATTCTAAACCTATAACCTATTTACCTACACACCCACAAACTAAATTCTATAAACTCTATATGTCTTCATCAAATCCAACAAGTGCTTCAGGAAGGATGTTGATTGAAGTTTCAAATGACTCTGTTTGACGACTCATGTGATGGTGCTAAGTCATGAAGTAATTTTAGTTTTGCCTTTGGAGTAGGCAAGGATCCGCTTGGGGATGATCGAGCCTTTCCGTTGGCCTCTTTTTTTGATGTATCTTCTTTTATTGGTGTAGAAGGTTAGAGCTAGTTTCCTTGAAGCTCTTTATTCTGCTGAAATGGTTTTGATTTCGCCTTTCGCGATTTTGATTTTCATTTTGAGGCTGGATTTTGGTGCCTTCTATTTTCAATCACAAGCATGGAGACTATCCTCCTTATATGCATGTTTATTTTGAAGAAAATTATTTTTTCTTGATTTTGACAAAGTCGTATTATGCAACTACTTTGTGTGTGGATGTCCTAAATGCAATCTATTGTTTATTTATTTTTTATGCATTTAGAAAGTAACTGGCCTTTTCCCGTTGGCTTCTTATGAATACGTCGATGGGCTCCTCCTTTATGACCATGATGGTGGGCTCCTCTTTCTTGATGATGGGCTCTTCTTTTGTTCATCTTTAAGTCTTAGCCCTATCTTTTGCCTAGACCGCCCTTTGCGGGTTTTCGATCTAGCGGGCTGCCTTAATTTTTGCCTAGAATATCTTAGGGGGCTTTTGCCTTATCTTTTGCCTAGATCGTTCTTTTGGGGTTTCCGATCTAGCAGGCTACCCTAGTTTTTACCTAAGAATATCCTAGCAGGCATTTATTATTTTCTTATTTGTTATGCTTCCCTTTTTTAGATGCATGCTTGATCTTTGATTAAAGGTCTTTGCGCATATTTATGATTTATCAATAAAGAGGCATTTCCATAATATTTGGTCAAGAGAAAGGAAATGAAAAGGAATTTTCATTTCTTTTATAGAAGGATTTCGAAAGGTATTTAGAAGAATGGGTGGTCGGGGTTGGCTGTACTGTTTAGTCTTATACAGTCATGTCTATGATATCTTCCCCCTAGTTCTCCTAATTGCTTCAGTTGAGATGCCTGAGCTCAGAGTGAAGACTATGCAGACTGCTTACTTCTGGAAGAATGTTACCTTAACCGCCTTTTGGTTTTCGATTGAGGTAATCATTGCTCTTAGTTAGTTTTTTTTTTTTTTACCTCTACTTTTTGCCTAGGACGTATCCTAGCGAGGAATATGGACCCTATCTTTTGCCCAGGGATGCCCTTTGCGGGTTTTCATTCCTGACGGGTCTTGAGCAATGTCTTCAAGCATAATACTTCTTCACCGCGTCAAAATTGATTGGGTGTCGAAGCTCCTCTCCATCCATATTAGTGAGGATAAGTGCCCCTCCTGAGAAAGCTCGTGTGACCACAAAGGGTCCTTCATAATTTGCCGCCCATTTTCCAATTTTATCCTTCTAGGCTGGAAGCAGTTTCTTTATCACTAGATCCCCTTCTTGATAAGTATGAGGGTGGACCTTTTTATCATAAGCCTTTTTTATCTTCTTTTGATAGGATTGTCCATGACATATAGCATTTAGCCGCTTTTCATCGATAAGGCTTAATTGATCGTATCGACTTTGAACCCATTCAGCTTCTGTTAATTTTGCTTCCATTATAATTCGCAGGGAAGGTATTTCGACCTCTATTGGCAAAACGACCTCTATTCCATATACAAGGGAGTATGGAGTAGCTCCTGTTGAGGTTCGTACAGACGTTCGATAACCATGAAGAGCAAAAGGCAACATTTCATGCCAATCCCTATAGGTTTTAACAATCTTTTGAACAATCTTCTTGATGTTTTTATTGGCTGCTTCCACTGCGCCATTCATTTGGGGCCGGTAGGGAGAGGAATTATGGTGTTGAATTTTGAAATCTTGACATAAATCCTCCATCATCTTGTTATTCAAGTTGGTTCCATTATCAGTAATAAGACGATGTGGGATGCCATATTGACATATGATATTTTTCTTAACAAAGGCGACCACTACCTTTTTAGTCACATGTGCATAAGATACAACTTCTACCCACTTAGTGAAGTAATCGATAGCCACCAGAATGAATCGATGGTCATTGGATGCCTTAGGCTCAATAGGTCCGATAACATCCATGCCCCACATAGCAAATGGCCAAGGGATAGCCATAACATTGAGAGGTATCGGTGGAACATGTACATTGTCCGCATGTACCTGACACTTTTGACATTTTCTGGCATACTGATGACAGTCTTTTTCCATTGTGGAC
>OY731404.1:31244125-31347215 GCA_963425845.1 Sphenostylis stenocarpa
TACTCACCTAAGCCTTGTGAAAAAGGCTTATCATTCACACCGGGTGGGGGTGTGTACTCACCTAAACCTTGTGAAAAAGGTTTATCATTCACACCGGGTGGGGGTGTGTACTCACCTAAACCTTGTGAAAAAGGTTTATCATTCACACCAGGTGGGGGTGCGTACTCACCTAAGCCTTGAAGAATGAGGCTTATCATTCACACCGGGTGAGGGTGCATACTCACCTAAGCCTTGAAGAATGAGGCTTATCATTCACACCAGGTGGGGGTGTGTACTCACCTAAACCTTGTGAAAAAGGTTTATCATTCACACCAGGTGGGGGTGCGTACTCACCTAAGCCTTGAAGAATGAGGCTTATCATTCACACCAGGTGGGGGTGTATACTCACCTAAGCCTTGAAGAATGAGGCTTATCATTAACACCGGGTGGGGTGCGTACTCACCTAGGCCTTGTAGAACGAGGCTTATCAAAAATGCATCAGGTGGAGTAAAAATACTCACCGGGAGCATTGTAAAAAAATGGGTACAAAGACCTTACTTCTATTAAAGGATAGTTTAGTGATTGAGCACCTCGGAAGTAAGTACCCATAAGAGTTTAAGCAAAACGTAAACTCATACCAGGTGAGGGTAAGTACTCACCAAAACCTTGCAGAATAAGGTTCATACCTAGTGGGGGTAGGTACCCACAAAAGTCTAGTAAAAATACAGACTTATACCCGGTGAGGGTAAGTACTCACCAAAGTCTTAACAAAAGGAGGCTCAAACCAGATAGGGGTTAGTACCTATCAAAATATTTATCATCTGGAGGATCGATAAGGAGCAGCATCCGAAGGATGACCGGGCAAAAGGGTTAACTCCTTCCCCTACCAACTAATTTTGTCGGCATATTAAAACCGACGAATTAGTTGGGCAGGTGAAGGGGGGGCAGCTGTAGACCCCTAATTTTGCCCGGCCTCTCAAAAGAAAAAGCTAGAGGAATTTCACCCGAAGATGGAGTCCATCCGGCTTCCCAAAAACGAGGAAACCTCCCGCAACCAATACAGAGATCGCTCGTCTACACGATAACGAACAAAGGAGACTTCCTACACGAAGATAAAGCTTTAACGGACACCTATCGGCATCAACAGGCCGTCCCAAACACAACAAGTGGTCCCAAACACAATAGGTGGTCCCAAACACAACAGGTGGTCCCAAACACAACAGGTGGTCCCAAACACAACAGGTGGTCCCAAACGCAACAGGTGGTCCCAAACGCAACAGGTGGTCCCAAACGCAACAGGTGGTCCCAAACACAACAGGTGGTCCCAAACGCAACAGGTGGTCCCAAACGCAACAGGTGGTCCCAAACACAATAGGTGGTCCCAAACACAACAGGTGGTCCCAAACACAATAGGTGGTCCCGAAACGCGAAAACTGGCCAGAACAGGTTGAAACTGGCCACTAAGGATTTGTTGGTGGTGCCTCTGAGTAGGCAGATATCCCATTCTGGGGATATTTGCCATATCTTGCCTATGTATAGGCGAATGATCCTTCTGGGGGCGTGAGTCTGAAATTTGCCTTTGTCGTAGGCTCATTGAGGATGATTTTTCTCTTTTTGATGATCCACTGAGGATTGATTGCCTTCTCGAGGATCTGATTTTGGTTTGCCCCCTGGAGTTTTGACTCCTTGTTAGGTACTGGTGTGAGCTAGTTTTGCGATGCTCTTATTCTGTTGAAGGAATGAAATTTCCAATTCCTTCTTTTTTGTTGATTTTTACTTTTCCTGAGGTGACCCACTTAAGGATTTTCATTTGATTTCGCCTTTTTCCATGATTGATCTTTTTTTTTGCGATTTGAAATTTGGCTTTTTCGGGATAATGCGTAAGACTTTTTACTTTTTATTCTCTTTTTATTACGCTGGCTTTTTTTCCTTCTTTTTGGGAGGTCCACTAGGGATGAAATTTTCTTTCTTTGGTGATCCACCAGGAAATTAGTTGACTTCCTGGGGATCTGACTTTTCTTTTCTAAGGATGGAGTCTTGGCTCCTTGATTGATGTTGATGCGAACTAAACTTGGGAAGCTCTTATTCCACTAGGGGATAGGAATTTCTGTTTCCATTTTGTAGACTTTTTAGGAGATCCACTTTATTTGGCCTTCTCTATCATGGCCTTTTCTTTTGGACATCCGCTGGGGATGAAAGAGTTTTCTTCTCTCTTCTTTTCTCTTTTTTCTTTTTGTTGAGCCCTTGATGGCTTGGACTCTTTTGACTGTTGATGATGATGGACTCTTGAAGCCTTTATTCTCCATTGAGGAGTGTGGATGAGACTTTTGAGTGAGTGTTCTTGATGACTCATGTGGTGGAGATGCTGAGCCATGGGGTAAATTTTGTGTTGCCTCTAAAGTAGGCAAGGATCCGCTTGGGGATAACTAAGCCTTTTCATTGGATTTTCTTTTATGATGTCCGATGATTGTGCCCTCCTTTATTGGGTAGAAAAATGATGACTGGAGCTTTGGCTTCTGGAAGTTTATTATTTCTTCTGAGCTTATTTGATGATGACAACTCGTTCTTCTTTCTTGAGGGAGAGCAATGTTTCGAGACTTATTACTTTCTTTGTTGTAGACCCCTAATTTTGCCCGGCCTCTCAAAAGAAAAAGCTAGAGGAACTTCACCCGAAGATGGAGTCCATCCGGCTTCCCAAAAACGAGGAAACCTCCCGCAACCAATACAGAGATCGCTCGTCTACACGATAACGAACAAAGGAGACTTCCTACACGAAGATAAAGCTTCAACGGACACCTATCGGCATCAACAGGCCGTCCCAAACACAACAAGTGGTCCCAAACACAACAGGTGGTCCCAAACACAACAGGTGGTCCCAAACACAACAGGTGGTCCCAAACACAACAGGTGGTCCCAAACGCAACAGGTGGTCCCAAACGCAACAGGTGGTCCCAAACGCAACAGGTGGTCCCAAACACAACAGTCCCAAACACAACAGGTGGTCCCAAACACAACAGGTGGTCCCAAACACAACAGGTGGTCCCGAAACGCGAAAACTGGCCAGAACAGGTTGAGACGGCCGTCCCAAGTTGGGACGGCCGTCCCAACCCTCCAGATTCAGTTGGGACGCGCATCCCAAAGTTGGGACGGCCGTCCCAAGGCCAATTTCAAGTGGGACGGCCGTCCCAGGTCCCCTGGTGGTCTCGCCCTGTGTAAAAATGACATTTGGGACGGCCATCCCAGTCCGTACGGCCGTCCCAACCCGGACGGTGGTCCCAAAGTGCGCCAGCTGCGAAAACTATAAATAGGAGGCTCATTTGCCACTTTTTCGGACCACGTACACTCCGGAGAGCTCGAAACACTTTCAAAAACTCAGAGCACTTGTCTACTTCTCCCCCTTTCTCGAATGATCTTTCCGATTGCCTTAAATAGGTAACAATCGGTTAAGGAATTATATTCCGGCATTTGATTCTTCTTTAAATTTTTAGTGGAGTCGATCTTGTATTGGTGAGGAGAGTCTGTGTAGAGAGAGGGGTTGCCAAAACGCATCCTCACAGTTTGAGATTCTCAATACAAAGCTTGCTACGGAGGTTCTTTTCAATTCTCTTCTCTTTTATTGCTTTATTTATTGTTTTATTTAGCTTTATTTACTGTTTGTGCCATGTAGAATAAAATCATGTAGATAGCCATTTTTATATCTCTTTTATTGCTTTATTTAGCTTTATCATGTAGATAGCCATTTTAATATTATAAAATAGGGTAATCGCATAATTTCTCGAAGTCTTCTCTTAAAATGAATTGATCTGTCATAGGGAACCCGAAAGGGGCGTTGTGGGGTGCTAACACCTTCCCCACACGTAACTAACTCCCTTACCCAACTCTGGTTATAATGGCCAAGTTTGGTTTTTCATTAAAATCAATACCTTTTATCCTTTTCCAATGTTTATGGTCAAAACATTGGTGGCGACTCCATAAGAACCCCTTTTCGAAAACCTTTTAAAACAAATACGCGAGTCTAAACCATCTTTTCGCGACCGCTCGCATAAACGTTTCCAGACGTCCTCCGACGTCGAAAAGGGACGGCGGCGACATTTGTGCCTTCTTTTCTGGGTAGAAGGAGCTCTTGATCTTCGGAAGCTCTTATTCTGCTGAGTCGCTTGATTGATGACTTGCTCCGTTTTCTTCAGGGCATTATTTGGAGACTTGGTCTCGGTGATCCTATTTTCAATCACAAACATGGAGTAGTCTCCTTATATGCATGAATACTTTTCTTTTTTTGTTATTTATCTGAAGTGATTTTTATTTCCTTCATTTTTTACCTTGACAAAGTCGTTTTGTGCGACTACTTGTGTGTGGATGCCCTAAATGCAATCTATCCTTTTATTTGATGCATCTAGAGAAGTAACTGACATTCTCCTGCTGGACTTTCATGATTATGATGAAGGGCCCCTCTCTTTTATTAATTTTTTGGTTTAGCCCTATCTTTTTCCTAGACCGCCCTTTTGGGGTTTTCGGTCTAGCGGGCTATCTTAATTTTTGCCTAGGATATCTTAGCGAGCTTTTTCCTTTTTAATGAATGCCCTAACTTTTGCTTAGACCGCCCTTTGCGGGTTTTCGATCTAGCGAGCTACCCTAACTTTTGCCTAAGAATCTCCTAGCAGACATTATTATTTTTATTTTCATTTTTTTCTCATTTCTCTATTCTCTTTTCTTGAGAGATATGACACTATCATATGCATGCAATGTTCGCAATATGCATCCTATAATGCTATTTCAATTAATATTTCAAAAGGATTAATCAAATGTGTTTTTACTTCTGATGAGCTTCTGACGTTATGTGCTTTCGTCAACAGGATAGGTTGTACCGATTTTGCCGTCTTGACTTTGACGTGACCGAAGAATGATTGTGTTGATTGCAGAGCGACTTGCCATGTCGGTGCGCCCCTCCCTTTCCTTGGGGATGTCAAGCTTCCTATTGATTACTATCTCCACATTTCCCTACTAATTACTAGAATGCCATAGTGGTAAGGGTCAAGAGAAAAGAAGGAAAATGATACTTAATTCAAAGGCTTGTGTTTTAGAATTGTTTTATTTTGACAAAAATGGTTTTCGTAAGCACTGTTGAACATTCAAGGACTTGATGTTGCACTTGATGGACATGAATATTGTTGATTTTGATGATGATTCAAGAACACAAAGACTTAGATTGTTGAAGACTTGTTTAGTATTGTAATAACCTGTTTTATCTGTCATACTAACAAACACATTAAACATACCAGATGTTGCACTTGATGGACATGAAGATTGTTGATTTTGATGATGATTCAAGAACACAAAGACTTAGATTGTTGAAGACTTGTTTAGTATTGTAATAACTCTATTTTAATTAGATTGAGTCTGTAATATTAGAGTTTGAGATAGCCGGTACATAGTCGGCACCTTAGAAGCTTCAAAAAGCTCAAATTTATCAACCAGGCTCGGCTTTAATCGATTAAATAGGGAAATAATCGATTAAAACAGTGAGAAAAACCATTTTATGTATCTGCTCACTGGTTTAATTGATTAACACACCTGTTAATCGATTAACAGGCCTGTTAATCGATTAACAGTCCTTTTAATCGATTAAAACAAAGAGTTTAGGGGTTCTGTTGATTTTGGCTCTGTAATAATTGATTAACACTTCATTTAATCGATTATTTCAGTCAGATTTTGATTTTCAACTTCAAATCAACCCTATTTTCGAAAGCCCTATTTCCAAGAACCCTAATTCCGAAATTCCCAATTCCCAAACCCTAATTTCTCTACTTAAGCTTCTCTATGGCACTCAGAAAATAAGAACAACCTTTTTCATACAAAAGTTAAGTGTTGTAGAGCCAGAGAACTGTTTGTTGCAAGAAAAAGGGGCTTTTGGAACCTGGTGTGGGCTAGAAGCGATAAGAATCACTAAGTGGAGTTCTTAGTGGATTGTGTGTTGTGCCGTCTCTAGGGAAAGTTGTTCTTCATCTCTTGTGGATTTCAAGAGAGGTGTTTTCTTTACTTTATCTTTTCCATTGTAATCTGTTTGTAACAATTGTGATTATAGTGACAACGTTAATCCTCTATTTGAGTGATTAGCAACTAGACGTAGGGTCTTTTGATCCGAACCAATATAAATCTCCTGTGTAAGATTCTCTTATCTTCTCTATTTACATTTACACAGTTTTTAATCGGTAAAATTTGGGGAAAATTTTGAAAACCTAATTTTTGTTAAAGAACCAATTCACCCCCCCTCTTGGTTTTTGTCCGACCACGCGAACATTCCGTTGCGCGATTCTAACAAGTGGTATCAGAGCTTGCTTTGATAGTCATTCGAACTTTTCAAAAATGGTCGGACAAAATCAAACTTTGGCTGAAGGTGCGTCTATCAACAGACCCCCACTTTTTGCGGGTCAAAATTATCCTTTCTGGAAAGTACGAATGCAAATCTTTTTAGAGTCTGTTGATAGAGGCGTTTGGGACGCTATTTTAAACGGTCCATATGTTCCTAAAGTTATTGAGAATGGTGTTCACATTCCCAAACCTTTTTCTAGATGGACTGCAGAGGAAAACAGAAAAGCACAGTTTGACGTTAGGGCTAGAAATATAATTTCATCTGCTTTAACCCTTGACGAGTTTTACAAGATCTCTTTTTGTAAAAGTGCTCAAGAGATGTGGGAAAAACTAAGAGTAACTTATGAAGGAACCGATGATAGTGACGCGATTACGGAATCAAGTGACTCAGAAATAGAAACTAACATTTGCTTGTTGGCAAAAGACAATATATCTTCCGAGTTTGAGGTTAGTGATTCCGACTCATCCTCAAGTGATGATGAAAATGATTTTGATGAATTACAAAATGCATATAATGAACTGTTTAGTGCTTTTAAGAATTTGAAAAATGAATATAAAGTTGTAAAGAAGAATCTAAGTAGATCCGAAAAGGAAATTGACTCTTTAAAAGCGAAAATCACATGTTTAGAAGAAAAGGAATTATTAGAAACGAAAATTGTATGTTTAGATGAGGATAATGATAAGAACTTAGCATGTGCAAATTGTAAAGAGCATGAATATGACATAGATATTCTTAATCATTTGCTAGACAAAGCCAAAAAGGAAATAGATGATCTTAAGAAGCATGAAATGGTGTTTGCTCAAAACAATGAAAATCATCAAGTTCCTTTGAAAAAGCCTAAAAGGAAAAATAAAAGAGTATGGGTAGAAAAAGGAACTAGAGCATCTATGATTAGAAATACATCATTTTCAAATGCTACATCTAAAGCATGTTTTTATTGCATGAAACAAGGTCACACTTCAAATAAATGTAAAATTAAACATTTTGGTGTTCCTAAAGGTAAATACAATTGGGTTCCTATTGTTAAATAATTTGTTATGTCTCTAACCCCAAGGACCCAAAAGTTGTGGGGACCTAAGTTTACTATATTCTTGTTTTGTAGGAAACTTCCAAATCAAAGAAGTCTATGTGGTATCTTGATAGCGGATGCTCAAAACATATGACCGGAGATAAATCTAAATTTGTGAGTTTCAAAGTTAAGGAACAAGGATATGTAACTTATGGGGAAAACAACAAAGGGAAGATCCTTGGAATTGGAAACATAGGTGGTGCAAACACTTTGGAGATCAAGGATGTGCTACTTGTTGATGGACTTAAGCATAATCTCCTTAGCATAAGTCAACTATGTGACAAAGGATTTAAGGTAATTTTTGAAAGTAAATTTTGCACCATACATTTGGTAGATTCCGAAAATGTAGAATTAAAAGGCATTAGGCATAACAACATATATTTGATTGATTTGGATTGTTTACATGAGTCTAGCATAACATGTTTAGTTGCTAAGGAAGAGAACCCTTGGTTATGGCATAAGAGAGCGACTCATATAAATATGCATCATTTGAACAAATTGATTTCAAAAGACTTAGTTATTGGTTTGCCTAAGTTAAAATTTGAAAAAGACTTAGATTCAAATGCAAGGTACTTACTACCCTAATTTAGTTAGGGTATTCTATTCTCGTTTTAAATTTAGAGATCATGTAGCCACTTCTAGAGTGAAGGGTGTGACTATCATCCTTGATGATGATATATGGGAAAATGTTGCCCACTTTCCTATAAGGGAGGATGCTATCAATGTTCTTGCGGAGTTAGAAGACTTTGATAGAATTATGGCTTACCGCTCATTTCTCCGC
Source organism: Sphenostylis stenocarpa (assembly GCA_963425845.1). Taxonomy (NCBI): domain Eukaryota; kingdom Viridiplantae; phylum Streptophyta; class Magnoliopsida; order Fabales; family Fabaceae; genus Sphenostylis; species Sphenostylis stenocarpa. Next base: position 31,252,325 of record OY731404.1, read on the forward strand.
AACCCCTCCATGGAAATTGGCCGACTTCTATTGGTCGGACCATTAAAGAAGGAAGAACGCATGCTGTTGCATCTCATTGTCTAGATTCTGTGTCCTCAAGCAACAAATCATGCATAATTTTCATCTATTGATCTTCGCATTATTCATGCCATCATGAATAATGAGCCAATTGATTGCGGTAGTCTTGTCACTATGACCATGCTTAAAGCCAAGCGTCATCCAACCTTTAAAATCCCATATGCTCTTCTTATTTCTCGTATTTTAGAATACAAAGGAGTAAATGTTGAAGGAGAGCAAAGGGTCAGGACGATAAATTCAAATCGAATGCTTGACAGCACGCTCACTCAGTTACAAATGGTGCGTGTAAATGGAATTTACGTTCACAAAGATGACGCTCCCAACATGGCTGAAGATGCTCAAGATTCTAATGAAGAGATTCCTGCAGAAAACATTCATACTACTGGGACATCATCTACTCATCCTACATCCCGTCCATCTATGGACGATATGCTCTTTGATATGAATCAAAGAATGCAAGAATTCTTCACTATTTCTCAAGAACGTCATCAGGAAATCATTCGCTGTATTTCAGATGTAGATTATAGGGTTTGTAACTTAGAAGATAGATTTGATGCCCAATTTAATAGTGATGAAAGTGAAGAGTTTTAATCTCTTCAATATATCTTGCTTGTAATTAATTTGAGTTATGGAATAAAATTGGTATTTTTGCTTTGTTTGAGGTGAGCTTTTTCTATATTATGCACCTATTGAGGGGGAGTTTTCATTTTTTGATCATAATCAAAATAGGGGGAGAAATTATTTAAAGCCTCTTCTGTTTATTAAATTTAAATGGTGTCTGGTATGTTTAATGTTTTTGTTAGCTGTGATAGACAAAACAGGTTATTACAAAGGGCTTTAAAGGAAATTTTGATCATCATAAAAAAGAGGGAGATTATTGAACATACAAGGATATGAATGTTGAACATACAAGGATATGAAGCTTGTAGATTTTGATGATGATTCAAGAATAACGGACTTAAAGATATGAATGTTATATAATAACTTTGTTTTTACGTTTTTGAGTCTGTAATATTAGAGTCCAAGATAGCCAGCACATAGACCACTCTTTAAAAGCTCTAAAAACTCATTTTTATAAAAAATACACTAGAATAATCGATTAAATGGCAGGATAATCGATTATTACAGAAAGAAAACCATTTTCAATATTTTCTCTCTGGAATAATCGATTAAATGGCCTATTAATCGATTAAATGGGCTGTTAATCGATTAAATGGCCTGTTAATCGATTATCTGGTGTTGTTTTTACTCCTTTGCGAGAATGGCTCTGGAATAATCGATTAACACTTAAGATAATCGATTATTTGGGTCTGTTATGTGTTTTGAAATTCAAAATTGGACCAAGTTTCGAAAACCCTATTCCCAATTCATCCAATTTCGAAAATCCCTAATTCCCAAACCTTAATCTCTCTACTTAAGGTTCTCTAAGGCTCTCTGCAAATTGAACAAACCTTTTCATACAAAAGTTAAGAGTTGTGACTGCTAGAAAACTGTTTGTAGGGAAGAAAAAGGGGCTTTTGAAACCTAGTGTGGGCTAGAAGCGATAAGAATCACTGAGTGGGTTTCTTGATGGATTGTGTGTTGTGTCGTCTCTAGGGAAAACTGTTCTTCATCCTTTGTGGATTCAAAGGAGGTGTTCATCTCTTGTGTGACTCAAGAGAGGTGTTTTCTTTACCTTATCTTTTAATTTGTAATCTGTTTGTAAAAATCTGATTATAGTGACAACGTTAATCCTCTGTTTGAGTGATTAGCAACTGGATGTAGGGTCTTTTGAACCGAACCAGTATAAATCGACTGTGTAATCTTCTATCCCTTCTCTATTTACTTTACACAACATTTTAATCGGTGAAATTTGGGAAAAATTTTAAAACCCTAATTTTTGTTTAAGAAGCCAATTCACCCCTCCTCTTGGTTTTTTGTCTGTAAACGCAAACATTCCGCTGCGCGATTCTAAGAAGACTCTCCAACCCTAGATATTCCTTTTTGCTATCAAGGTAGTCTGCCGAGATGGCAATCAGATGATGGCAGCGACTTGTGCTGCGGGAGTATATGCCCCGTGGCGGATATGGACCCCAGCTGATTTGGGCCATTTTAACAGAATCTCATACTCCTCCAAAGTAGGCACCATATCGAACTGTGGGAATTCAAAGCATTGCAGACTAGAGTTCCAAAAATGAATTAGAATCCTGATGAAAACAGGATCGACACAGATCTTCAAGAAGTCGAGAATCCATCTGTAGGATTTTTCGAAGTCGAAGTGGACCTCTGGTGGCATCAATGTGCAAAGCCGTTCTAATTTCTCAGCATGGTATCGGGGAATGTCTACTTTCTTCAATTGTCTACTAGTCCCCTCCATTTTCTAGAAACCAAAAATGCATGCTATGAACATGATGCTTATTGTATGTATGTGAGTATTTGTTTTTCCTAAACATTATCATGTTTTATTCCTGCATGATGCATGATTTGTATATATTTTTCCAAAAATAAACTATCTATATGGATGTTTCATGAATTTAATGTTTGTGAACAAGGTCCCATTTTTTTTTATTGGGTTTTTATATGGTTTTATTTTATAGCCTTTTATCTCTCCTGTCGGACTGTGTGGCTACTTGGCTTACAAAGAACCTGAAACCAGGCTAGCTAAAAGGCAAACTGTCCGAGATAAACTGGTTTATTGCGAAAATATTTTAGTGGATTTTCTATTTTTATCTATTGTTTGGTTATGCTATGCAATCAAATGCAACAAACAAATGCACGCACAATACACTCATCCGCGAACATGTAAGATGACGTTTTAATTACGATGTAGGGTTTTCCTGCAAAAAAGTGCATAGGCAAAGGTAGGTTCTAACTATTCTCACCAATGCTAGGCCCTCAACGTGCCCCCATTATAGGATCCCCACTCTCCAGCCTTCCGACCATGCTTAGCACTAAGGCCATAGTCAGTCTTTGTGCCAAAAGAAGAAGGTTATCACCTTAAGTGGTAGTTTTCGATCATACCGGTGGGCTCACGACCCTCATTACGGCAAACCATACCTGCCACCCACTCCCTATGGATTTCTCACTTGCCCCCGGGTATAGAGGGAAGTGTTGTGTGCAAGGGTTTGTGTATAGTTTGTATTTCAAACAATTGCGTAAAATAAACAAACAACAGTTATTAAAGGCAAGCAAATAAACATGTTATGACACAAGGTAGGGTAAAAGCGAAATTTTTAAGTTTCTTTATTAAACTGGCCCATCACTAAATGAGATCAACTCTCTAGGCTTCCCTAGTGGAGTCGCCATCAGTCGCCACCGTTAAAAGAGGCGGTCGGAGCGACGCGATGGTTCTGACTTCATTTTCACGTATTAAATGTGTGATGTTACAACGCCTTTAGGTTGTCTGATAACCGGGCTGGACCTAAGAGCGAGGTTTTCGAAGACGGTTCTTATGGAGTCGCCACCGATGTTTTTACAAAAAACATCAGAAAAGGAAAAAAGAGGTGTTGGTTTTTGACAAAAACCCACTTTGGCCATTATAACCAGAGTTGTGCAAGGGAGTTAGTTACGTGTGGGGAATGTATTAGCACCCCCACAACGCCCCTTTTAGGTTCCCTATGATAGGCCAGTTATTTCATAAATAAACTTTAAAATGACGTTTTTACCCTTTTATTTGCATAATTTAGAAAATAGTGACTACATGGCCCTAGAAGCTAATGTACAGATAAATATAAATAAAAGGCGGTAAAAGAGAGGGAGAAAGTGAAGAAACCTTCGGAGCAAACTTTATTGATTAATTCTTTTAAAATAGGACGCTTTTTGGCAGTCCTTCGCTCTACAACGTCGATCGCTCTTTCTCCCAACGTTAAAAAAACTCTCTAAGAACACTCAGAAAACTCCGAAAATGCTTCGGAGGGGCTCTAGGAGAAGAATTTGAAGAAATAATAGAAGAGAAAGTTGAAGGACTGTGTGAAATGAAGGGGAGAGCGCCCTCCTTTTATAGGGATTCGCGCCCATTAGTTTGAGACCGCGTCTCGCCAAATGGGACAGCAGCCTCACCTTTGACAAATGGTGAGAAGGTCGTCTCGCCAAACGGGAAGGCGGTCTCGCTAAGCGAGACGCGGTCTTGACCCTTCAGGTGGAAATCCTTATTTTTTTTCGTACAAAAAACCTTCATACTCTAATATGGGGCCTAATAGTCTATCTTAGGGACCTTTAGGCCTTGCCCATCTTTGAATTGGAGGTCTTTCGATCTTTATTTTGAGACCAGACAAGATTTGGGGTCTATAATATTTAACTACAAGTAGACCTGATATCATGCAATTTGTATGTGTGTGTGCTAGATTTTAAGCTTGTCCAAAAGAATCTCATTTAACTGCAGTAAAAAGAATATTAAAATATTTAAAAGGAACTACAGGATTTTGTTTATGGTACCATTTGAAGCTTCTCCTAGTTATTAGGTTATTCTGATGCTGATTATGGAGGCTATAAAGTAGATAGAAAAAGCACTAGTGGTCCTTATCATTTATTAGGATCATCCTTAGTTTCATGGCATTCTAAGAAACAAGCTTGTGTTGCTTTATCCACAACTGAGGCTTAATATATTGCAGCTGTAAATTGTTGTGCTAAAATTCTATGGATGAAGCAACAACTAGAAGATTATAATATTTTTCTACGTGACATTCCTTTAATGTGTGATAATACAAGTGCAATTAATCTCACCAAGAATCTTGTTATGCATTCTAGAACCAAACACATTGAGATTAGGCATCATTTTTTAAGAGATCACATTTCTAAAGGAAATTGTAAAATTGAGTATATAGACACAAGGCATCAGTTAGCAGACATATTTACGAAACCTCTTTCCAAGGATAGATTCTATGAACTTAGAAGAGACTTAGGAATATTAGAAATAGTCTAAACTCTGCTAAAATATAAAATCTTTGCATTTTGTACTGGAATAATCGATTATCCTATGTCTAATACATGTTAAGTTTGTCAATCTCTCTGGAATGATCAATTATCTTGGGTAATAATCGATTATTGAAGCTTAATTGTATGATTCATGAAAAATCTTTCTGTAATAATCGATTATTTGGACCAATAATCGATTATCTATGATTCATTGACCCAAATCAGTAATTTCTCTCTGGAATAATCGATTATCTCAAGAAATAATCAATTATTCATGCATTTTCTAAGTAGGGATGAAGAAATAATCGATTATCACTGGTGATAATCGATTATTTGGCGTCGTTAGAGATAATCTAGCCATTTGTAACGGCTCTTTATGCTTTAATTATTGTCAAACTAGCTGTTTATGGCCGTTGGAATCATTTCCTACATATAGGAGGGCTCAAAATCGAATCCAAACACTTCCAAACTTCAATTCAAAGAATTCTTCAAAGATTTCAAGCTCTCTTGTCTTTCTAAAGCTCTTGCTCTTCTCAAAACCTTATATCCTTCATCTTTCCCACATTCAAATCTTCCCAAATGGCTTCCTCTTCGAGACGTTAGATTCCCACTAGGAGAAGATCTGCTCATGCTTCTCATCCACCCTCAAATTCTATTGAAGGGTGGATCTCTGATGAGGAAGGAAGACAGGAATTTCTCAATTTTTGGAAGGAAAGGAGTATTATATTTCCTAAGTTTCTTATTGGGGAGCATTTCATTGATCGAGGTTTCATCTTTCCCAATCTCCTTGAACAACAAGGAGTTCTGCCCTTCATTGAAATGCAGGGTACATATTATCCTGACTTGGTTAGGGTATTCTATTCCCATTTCAAATTTAGAGATAGCATCGCCACATCCAGAGTAAAAGGGGTCACCATCATTCTTGATGATGACATTTGTGAAAATGCTGCTCATTTTCCTATTAGAGATGATGTTATTAATGTCCTTACTGATTTGGAGGATTTCAACCGCATTCTGGCATATGGTTCCTTCCTTCGCAATCCTGCCATGGAAATTGGCAGACAACTTTTGGCTGGTCCTTTGAAGAAAGAAGAATGTATGCTACTGCATCTTCTTATCTAGATTCTATGTCCTCGAGCCACCAACCATGCTCAATGTTCTACTGCCGACCTTCGCATTATCCATGCTATCATGAACAATGAGCGAATTGATTGGCCCAGCCTTGTCACTTTGACAATGCTCAAAGCGAAGTATCACCCCACCTTCAAGATTCCTTACACTCTTCTTATCTCTAGGATTCTTGAATACAAAGGTGTAAATGTTGAAGGGAAACAATTGGCTAGGACATTAAATTCTAACAGAATGTTTGATAGCATGCTTACTCAGCTGCAGATGGTGAATGTAAATGGAGTTTACGTTCATAAAGATGATGCTCCTCACATGGCTGATGTTGCTCAAGATACTGATGATGAGGATATGCTTGCTGTTGATGTTCCTGCTGCTGCAACATCTTCTACTGCTCACTCTACATCCCATCCTCCCATTGAAGATATGATGTTCGATATGAATCATAGAATGCAAGAATTCTTTTCTATATCTCAAGAACGACATCAAGAAATCTTAAGACGAATTTTGGATGTGGACGATCATGTATGTAACTTAGAAGATAGATTTGATGCATAATTCCATAGTGATGAGAGTGAAGAGTTCTAAATTCCTCAAAATTCTTGTTTGTTCTATTATCTTGTTTGTACTATTGACTTATTGAATAAAATTCTATGTTTGAACTGATTGAGGGGGAGTTGTTTATTTTTCTATGCACATGTTGAGGGGTAACTTTCATTTCTTTTGATTATAATCAAAATAGGCAGAGAAAATATTTAAAGCCTAATATGTTTAATAATTTTAATGTTGCCGGTATGTTTAATAATTTTGTTAGTTGTGACAGTAAAAACAAGTTATTACAAAAGGCTTTAAAGCAAATTTTGATCATCATCAAAAAGGGGGAGATTGTTGACTATACATGATTATGATGCCTAAAGATTTTGATGATGATTCTAGAGCAAAGGACTTGAAGTCTTGAAGACTTATAAGCATTTGTATTTACTTGTAATAACTCTGTTTTATACTTTTGAATCTGTAAAATTAGAGTCCAAGATAGTCAACACATAGTTCATCCTCTGAAAGTTCATTTTTATCAAAACCACTCTGTAATAATCGATTATAACTCAGGATAACTGATTATCATGCTTTGAAACCTGTTTTCTGAAAACCTTGTTGGAATAATCGATTATCTGGGTTGATAATCGATTATCCTAGTTTGAAAGTTCTGGAATAATTGATTATCAAGCCAGATAATCGATTATCCTTGTTCCTGTTTTACTCCTCTGTGAAAATGGCTCTGTAATAATCGATTATCACTTAAGATAATCGATTATCTACGTTTGTTATGAGTTTTGAATTTTAAATTTGGACCAATTTACGAAATCCCTATTCCCAATTCTTCTAGTTTCGAAATCTTCTATTCCCTAGACCCCAATCTCTCTACTTAAGGTTCTCTAAGGCTCTCTGCAAAAGAACAAACCTTTTTCATACAAAAGTTAAGAGTTGTGATTGCTAGAGAGCTTTTTGTAGGAAAGAAAAAGGGGCTTTTGAAAACCTAGTGTGGGCTAGAAGCGATAAGAATCATTGAGTGGGTTTCTTGGTGGATTGTGTGTTGTGTGTTGTACCATCTTTAGGAAAAATTATTGTTCATCCTTTGTGGATTCAAAGGAGTTGTTCATCTCTTGTGTGACTTAAGAGAGGTGTTTTCTAATCCTTATCTTTTTCAATTTGTAATCTGTTGTAAATTGTGATTATTGTGACAACGTTAATCCACTTTTAGAGTGATTAAGAAATGGACGTAGGGTCTTTTGATCCGAACCAGTATAAATCAATTGTGTAATCTTCTTTTCCTTATCTCTTTACTTTACAAGCATTTTAATCGGTGAAATTTGGGGAAAATTTTTAAAACCCTAATTTTTTTGAAGAAACCAATTCACCCCCCCTCTTGGTTTTTGTCCTTTAACGCGAACATTCCGCTGCGTGATTCTAACAACCACTACTCAAGGTGATAACCCTCCTCTCTCAGTCTGTAGGACGTCGACACAGCCTTGAGCCACGCAAGGTTTGAGGGCTGAGAGACTGTGGGAAACCTATAATGGGGGTAGTTAGGGACCTAGCCTTGGTGAGGACAGTTAGAACCTACCTTGACTATGCACTTTCTGTAGGATACCCCTACCTCGTGATTAAACGTCGTCGCTCTGTTTGTGGATGAGTGAATTGTTTGAGCATATGATTGTTGCATTTTGTTAGTTGCATTAGCATAGCATAATCATACAACAACTAAAATAAATAAAAATTCTTAAAACACAAAAAATATATATAATAACCAACTTTATCTCTGACAGCTCTTCATTTAAGCTATCCTGGTTTTTGGTTCTTTGAAAGTTAAGTAGCCACGTTGACTACTAGAAGAGATAATGGGTTACAAAAAAAAATTAAAAAGAAAATAAAATATAATAAAAAGATTCTGACAAAGTCAAATCATTCATACCCTCATCATTTCAGGAGTGGTAAAAATAAGAGAGAAAATAAATGCATAAGGAAAGTATGGATACACATCATCCTAATAAAGTCTCTCATGCATAAATACATTCATTCTAAGGGCACTAGATATCCTTAAGACAAAAGCAAAGGAGACCCAAGTGCGTTTGTAACCTTTGTTATGCTTGTCAATCTATGACAAGGAAGAGGCAAGTGTGCTAAGGTGTGGTAACCTTCGTTATACTTGTCAATCCATGATGGGGAAGGAACCATTACACCAAAGTGGGTGTGGTGCTCCATGAAGCGTAAGCTTCAAGGAGGATACCAAAGCCATTGTACTTTTGCCAATGCACTTTTCTGCAGGAAAACCCTACCTCATGATTAAAATGACTTCTCACCTGTTCGCGGATGATTGAATTGTGTGCACATTCGTTTGTTGCATTTGATTGCATAGCATAACCAAACAACAGAAAAATCACAAAAAAAAAACATTTTTGCAATAAATGCCTTTATCTCAGACAGTCTGCCTTTTAGCTAGCCTGGTTTCAGGTTCTTTGTAAGCTAAGTAGTCACACAGTTCGACAGAAGAGATAAGAGACGCTAAACTTTATTCTTTCGCATAATGCCATTTTTATCTCAGACAGTCTTCCTTTTAGCTAGCCTAGTTTCAGGTTCTTTGTAAGCTAAGTAGTCACGCAGTCTGACAGAAGAGATAAAAGGCTCTAAAATAAAATCAAATAAATATCCAAAACAAATAAATGGGACCTTGTTCATAAACATTACACTCATAAATCATTCATATAGGTAGTTTATTCTAAAAAAAATACACAAATACCATACATCATGTAGAAATAAAACATGATAAATAGGAAAATAAACACTCACATTCATACCTACAATAAGCTTCATATTCATAAAACATGCATTTTGGTTTTAGAAAATGGAGGGGATTGGTAGACAATTGAAGAAAGTGGACATTCTCCGGTACCATACTGAGAAGCTGGAACGACTTTGCGTGATAATGCCACGAGAGGTCCGCTCCGACTTCGAAAAATCCTATGGACGGATCCTCGACCTGCTGAAGATTTGTGTTGATTCCATTTGTATCAGGGTTCTAGTACATTTCTGGAACTCCAGTCTGCGCTGCTTCGAATTCCCGCAGTTTGACATGGTGCCCACTTTGGAGGAGTACGAGATTATGCTAAAATGGCCCAAATCAACCAAGGTCCATATTCGCCATGGGGCATACACTCCTGTAGCACAAATCGCTGCCATCATCCGATTGCCATTCCGGCAGACTACCCTGATAGAAAAAGGGAACATCCAAGGTTGGAAAGTTTCAATGTTAGAAGACCATTTGTCTTCTTTGGCTGAAAAGGCAGAATGGGCTGCCTTTAACAAAACCCTCGCCTTGATTGTGTTAGAAATGTAGGCTGAGATCAAGAGGGGGGGGTGGATTGATCTTTGAAAGATTTTAGCAATTTACAGATTATCTATTTCAAAGATTAAGAATTTTGACCAGTTCTTGAATCACACACAGCAAGCAATCAAAATAAAGGCAGTGACAGAATTAAATGAGAGAAAGGTTTAGAAAGATACAACCAAGATTTATACTGGTTCACCCAATCCCAGGGCTATGTCTAGTTTCCAGCCAAATTCCAGCTGGGTTCCACTAGATTGAACGTTTTACAAATTACAACTTTAATCTCACACTCAATCTACCACAAGAACCAAAATTCCAGTCCCTGCACCTAAACCTTCACCAAGAACCCAATTCCAGTTCTTGAACAACCCTGCAGCCAAATTCCAGCCACAGAAACCAGTACCCGCAATTCCAGGCACCCACAATACAGTAAAGAAAGTAAAGAAACAAATAGAAGAAACTAGAACGCTCAAACCAGATTTATGCAACACTGCAGTATGAGTTTCTTCTCCAAGAGAATGCAAATTTTGCCTCAAGAAAGAACTTTTATGAACTTCACAAAACTATTGTGATTCTCTCTTGAAAGTAGCACTTGTGATTGCTTGATTGATTGCTAAAAGATGTGTTTTAAAAAGTTCAAGCAACTCTGTTTATATAGAAGATTTTCAAGACTGCTGGTTTATTTAATCTATTAAAATAATCTTTTAATCTGTTAAAAGTCTTGTTTTAATCTGTTAAAACTTCTTTTAATCTGTTAAAAAGTTCTTGATTATTTTCAAGATTTGTTTTAACTCGATACGACACTAATTATATCAATTAAAACTCTTTGTAAAAAATCTTCCAAACTGTTTTAATCGATTATTTCGTCTTTCAATCGATTAAAATACTCGCAAAACATTCTTATAAACTTTTCTAAGTGATTTTAATCGATAACAATTTGTTTTAATCGATTAAAACACTTTGAAAAAAGTTCACTTAGTTATTTTAATCGATTGAAACTCATTTTAATCGATTATAATTCTCGCCAAAAGATTTCATAAAACTTTCTAAGTTATTTTAACTGATAGCAAGCTTGTATTAATCGATTAAAACATTCTGGAAAAAACCTCTTAAATGTTTTAATTGATTATTTCGCATTTGTATCAATTAAAATACTGACAAAACAACTTTCAAAACACTTCAAGTTATTTCAAGCGATTATTTCGAGTTTGTATCGATTAAAATTTTGCCAGAACACTTTTCAAAATATTCTAAGTCATTTTAATCGATTATATCAATTCTATATCAATTAAAATACTGGCAGAAGGTTTTCAAAAATCCTTCTAATGAAAACAATCGATTATTTCAAAAACATATCAGCTTAAAAACCTGTTACGAAGTGTTAAGAACATTTTAGTTGATAAAGCTTATATACTATTAGTTAAAATAGTTAATTAAAAACCTTTTAACAAAATACTTTGTTTTTAACCATTTAAACATTTTTTAGAGGCATTTGCAAAATCTTTTAAATGAAGAAACCTCATGCAGCAGAGAGATAAAAATGATTATACCTAAGCAGAGATGCAGACTCACTAATCCCACTACCCTTTTATCTAAGTGACCTTTGACTGCCACAAAGTAGCCTTTGACTTCATTTTTTACTTCATCAAATCAACAAGATCTTTGCCAAAGAAATTCAATAAGATCTTCATCACTTTCATATTGTATTTGGAACAATCTTGTTTCCCTTCCACATTGACACAGTGGATCAAGCCGTCATGGACGCCTTCTTCGCTTGGGACGTGAACTCGAAGAGTCCCTTGCCTGCAATTCTTGCCGACACCTTGCTCTCGGTGGAATTTTGCCGCCAGAAGAAAGGAAAAACACTCCGTTGTTGCTCTTCACTACTCTTTGTGTGCGGCATCACACATTTCTACGCCTCTAGTCACATGGGGATATTCCCCGACCCTTTGAGAAGCTTCTCCAAAATCCCTCTCCACCGACGCCTAACCTCAGAGTGGAAGGACGAGTTGGAGCAATGGCACGCCAACCAATTATCTTGGGTTTGCCCTTGGTTCCGACCCGGTCCAGTCCTCATCAAATGTGGAGATTATCTGAACGTACCATTGATAGGACTCAAGGGTTGCATAGCCTATTCACCTAGAGTAGCTATGAGACAACTCATGAGGACCCAAACTACGATATCTCGAGGGGAGCTCGGAGGAATGTGTTTCTTCGGAGACCCATGCACAATTGCTAACTCACTAGCCGTGAGAAGAGCATGGGAGAGACCAGTCTTTATGGGAGATAGAGAGCTAGGAAAAGCTCGAGTAGCTGCCTCCAGTGACTACGAGGAGTGGAGGAGGAAAAGAGGGATGTCTCAACCATCCACCTCACTTGCTACATGTGCCAATAGTGAAGAGATGCAAACTCAAGTCGACGCCTTGACCCAGAGGATAGAAATCATGGGAGCCCAGATGAGGGCCCTTGAAGAAAGGGAACAAGAATCTATCCTCACCATAGACGGTCTACAAAGGCAATGCAAGAAAAAGGATCATGAAATAGAGCGCCTCAAGGATCAGTGTGCTGACTCTAATGAGCAAGCTATCCGAGCATCCAAAGCTGCTAGAACCAGCTCGGATAGCCAACTTCAAGAAATAACCTCCAAATCCGCACGCCTTGAGGCCGAATCAGCAAAACAGGCTCAGACGATCAAGGACTTATTACAAGACCTCACAAGGACTCAGTCAGAAATACGCCAAGAGCGAGAGGCCAATCGGAGACTCAACAAAAGTCTCACTGAGCTACACTATAAAGAAAGAGATGGGCTAGCTCAGTATGGCCAAGTACTACGAGAAAAGGACCGAGCCCTTGCAAAACTCGACGAGCTGCAAGCCTTGGTCGTCCATCAAGAGGCGAAGATCAAAGAGGCTCAAAAGTACAGTGAAGATATGAGCCAGGCAGTCCAGAAGTAAAGCGAAGCACTCACTCGTCACATCCAGGAAGCCGAAAGGGAATTACATAGAGATCAAGACCCGCCTGTGGGTTTCTTTAGGCTTTTCCATTCTGTCAAAAGTTGCTTCATAGTATGGAATAGGGGAATGCACACCTTCTACGGATAAATGAAATTCTTCTTTATTCAACAATTGTCTACTTGCATGCATATCATTCATTTTCATATTTAATTCCCCTCCTTCACTTTTAATAAATAAGATAATAAAAAGGAAGGATTAACTGACACGACTTCCAAATCAGAATGGAGAGAAAGCCACATTTAATAAAGCTCTCCCCAACGATTGATCCATCACAAGAGGACAATAAACCTCGACCGTTGGTCCTCAAAAACAATAAGGAAGAGGGGGCAAGGACACCCGTGCGACTATTTATGCCACGTCCTTTCCCTTACGAGTCAAATAAAGTTGTACCATGGAGATACGGAGAATCTTCACTAATAAAAGAGATTATCTCCAATATAGTCGGCATTGGGGGCATGACTAGAAGTGGAAGAATCTATTCCCCCAAGGACTTACAAGAAGATACCACCAAGAATAAAGGAAAAAATAAAAAGACCAAAGAAAAAGAAAATAAGGAATCCAAGGAGGAGACCGAAGAATTACTCCAGTTTATAAGGCAAAACGAGTATTCCATTATTGACCAGCTCAATCATACACCTGCAAAGATAACCTTGTTATCTCTAATGATGAGCTCGGAACCATATAGAAATGCCCTGATGAAGGTGTTGAGCGAAGCGCATGTACCTCACACCATATCCCAAGAAAAGGTCAAGAGGATCGTCGGTCACATTACGGCAAGTGATCACCTCACCTTCACAGAGGAAGAACTCCCCCTCGAGGGGTCAAACCACAACAAGCCCTTGGACATCTCCATCAAATGCAAGGAATACCTCATCGCCAAAGTTCTTGTGGATAACGGGTCGTCCTTGAATGTGATGCCCAAGTGCACGCTTGACAAGTTGATTATTCAAGGAACCCGTCTACGCCCAAACAACACTATCGTTCGAGCCTTCGACGGATCAAAACGAGAAGTGGTGGGAGAGGTCAACTTGCCAATCCAAATTGGACCCACTATCTTCAACGTCGATTTTCATGTAATGGATATCACTCCGGCATATAGTTGTCTCCTCGGCAGGCCTTAGATTCATGATGCTAAGGCAGTACCTTCAACGCTCCACCAAAAAGTCAAGTTTATAGTGGATGACAAACTGGTCACGGTCCAAGCAGAAGACGATATCCTGATCAGTGGACCATCAACCCAACCTTATGTGGATGCGGCGGAAGAGGCCCTTGAAACATCTTTTCAAGCATTCGAAATTTCCAGTGTAGAAAGACTTCCCAAAAACACAAAGGTAGCCCACATGATGATGAAGCGTGGTTACCATCCTGGCCAAGGACTGGGGGCAGATTCCCAAGGCATGAGGGAACCCCCAGAATTCAAAGATAATCCTTACAAGTATGGCCTAGGATATGGCCCTACTAAGGGCCGAGCAGAAGGAAGAAAAGGGAAGTCTCCCCTCCGCACACTCAAACAAATATTCCGAAGCGGAGGGATGCAAACGTCAAGAGCTACCCTAGTCATTAGGAAATCTTTTTCTTCACTTAAGGGATGTAAACCCAATGATTGTTAGAGATTATCTCCCAGGGCTAGCCCGACCCCTGGGCATTTCAGGGCACATATTCCCTTATGAATTAACAAAGAATACACTTCTTACTATCTGCTTCTCTTCTTGCTATTTCATGACTAGACCTAACAATAACCTTGTCCAAGTAAACAAGAAAAAAGAAGAATAAAAAGTGCGTTCAAATAATCAAAATTTACCATTGCCATTACAATCAAGCTGGTCGATTAGAAGCACAAAATAAGGCTTTACCTCACCATAAATAAAGTCATGCTTCGCCAATATTGTGAAGAAATAATAACAAAAAAAAAAGCCCATAGAAGGCAAAGGCCAAAAGAAAAGGGCAAACAACCCGGTAGGAAATCCACTAAGGGGGCTACACAAAAGATAGGATCAACTCGGTAGGACACCTGAACAAAAATAAAGGGTAGCCTAGGCAAAAGTTAGGGTTACAAAATAAAGTCCGCTAGGATTCCCTAAAACAGAAACAAAAAAAGGAACCTAGACAAAGATAGGACCAAAACACAATATCCTAGTTCGAAAACCCAAAGGGCGATCTAGGGAAATCAACCATCCATAAAAAGCAATGGAAATAAGCTAAGGCGAAAATTAAAAAAAAAAGAAAAGAGAGAAAAGGAAACGTTTGCTTAGACAAAAAGCTTAAACACCTAGGCCTAACCTTAGCCAGCCATTCTTACAAAATCTTTTCTAAACAAAATTAACCGTCTAAAACACAAGCCATTGAATTTACCCTTTTACTTCTTTTCTCTTGACCCTCACAACATTATTCTAACAATTAGTTTGGGAATATGGAGGCGTATAGTCAACAAGAGGATTGAAACCCCTAAAGAGAAGAAAAAGGGACACTAACATGGCAAAGTGTGCTCTCCAAAAAAAAAAAAAAAAAAAAAAAGAAGAAGAAAGAAAAAGAGAAAATTATTCTTCAGTCACCTGAGGTCCGGAATGGTACAACCAAGTATAGCAGAAGAAACAAAGATCAGAGGACACCCGTCTCTACAAAGACGCGTCAGTCAAATCCTTCTAAAAAACTAATGAATTAGGCATTATAGGACATCAAACATGAAAACATTGCATGTATAAAATGTTTTTGAACAAGGTCCTATTTTCTTAAAAAAAAAAAACCTTCTAAAAAATGAGACCGTCATCTCGTCCTTCCATACTGTCGTCTCGACTTACACCAAAATGAGACTTCCGTCTCGACTTGACCAAAAACAAGACCGCCTTCTCGCTTGGCGAAACGGCCGTCTCGTTTAAAGCCAAAGTCGAGACCACCGTCTCGAGGATCCAGACGGCGGTCCCGAATCCCGCAAATTCGAGACGGCGGTCCCGATCTTCCAGACGATGGTCCCGAGGTTGGCCGAAAATTCTATATATAGGGGTGCCTAGGGGGGGTCTCAAACACTCTCTCCTACACTCCTATCCTCCTTTCTCTCACTTTCAAGCATCCTACCACCAAAATGCACAGAGGAGACCAATCCAGAAAGAAGGAGTTCTACTGGACCCAGTAGCTCCACAGCCCCCACTCCACAAGATCCCACACAACTTTCACCATTACACCAGGCCCGCCTGGAACACGTCCGAGGGTACACTTGGCACCCCATGTTGAGGTTGGAATTTGCCATCCTCGCCGAGTTTGGGTTGGAAGACGACGTCCGCACCAACATTGACAGCATAGGTTGGTGCTTCCTCCTCCAGTCTCCACCCACTCACGTCTAGCCACAGGCGGTGATGGAATTCCTCGCTTCCATCTCCTACTCTGAGACTTCCTCCATGGTGTCGAGCCTCCCACCGACAAAGATGGTGACGTACTTCATGAACGGGATGTACTGGACCACCACCCTGGACAAGTTCAATGTGTCCATTGGATTCGTCCAACCCGAGGATGTCCTGACTCGGGATTACCAGGAGGCCATTTGCGCGCGCCCCACTACCTTGACCGCCAGGGAAATGTTGGAGGAGCTGACAGCGATGCATAGTCTACCAACACTGCTGAAGGGCTCCGCACTTCCCCCCCGCCCTTCGCATTTGCCACAAGCTGCTGGCCGGGACGATCCACGGGCGGAAAGAGAGTCAGGGTAAGGTTACCCTCCCGGATCTCTTCGTCCTCTACTGCATGAGCCAGAGGCACCGGTGCAACCCCGACTTTTTCTTCCTGAAGGTGCTCAAGGACTTCGGGAGTCGTCCCGTGGGGGCCATCCTCATGGCTCCCCTCATCACCCCGCTGGCAGAAAAATGGGGGTGCAGCGGCAGGGAAGAACTGGCCTCCAGCCTTCGACCCGAGACTATCAACGAGTATGTCCTGGTCAGCATGGGGATGCTGCTACACCAAGGGTCCCAGTGGATCCTGCACCCCTCGCTGGATATAACGTTGGATCTCTGGGACATCGTAGCAATGCAAGATCTCCCGACACCCCCAGATTTCCAGCAGCAACAACAACAACAACAACAACAGTACATGGACGACTTTGCTGGCATCAACTGCAACATCTACGATTTGCGCCAGTAATTCGACCAAATGTCCCTGAGACAAGAGCAGACGTCCTTAAGGCAGGATGCCTTCGACACGAGGATGGAGACATTCGGCCAATACCAAGAGGGAATAAGGCAAGATCTGACGATGTTCCGACAGGAATACCTCGACGAAGCCCAGGAGCAGGCAGAATTCTGAAGGCATATGTACCGGCAATTCCCCTCTTACGGATCGTCTCCAGACTCAAGTCCGTCATCTTAGGGATAGTGCTTAAAAATAACTGTTGTAACCAATTTTTTTTTTATCATAAATAAAATTTTATTTCATCCATTTTTGCTCTCCTTTTTGAAAAAGTCAGGGTAGCAAAAAGAAACTAAAAGTAAAAAATACTTACGCTCAAAAAAGCCAAAATCCAAAATCACGAGAAAAAGAGAAAACCGCCGAAAAAGGCAGGATTAAAACAAGTCAATCACTTTGACCAATAATTTTTCGACAACCAAGCAAGAGTCGAATAACAAAACAACAAGACTATCCGGCAACCACCAAGCCGGATGACCACCGAAAAAATCAGAACAATCTCCAACAGAATCCTCAGCACAGACCGGACGACCACTCCCAAAAAAGACAAAAACAAAGACAAGAGAAAGTATCTCAACACTGGGCGCATGAGCCACCTGAGCAGTAAGCCGCCACCACAACCAGTCCTACGCAGTGGACTGTACCAGCCTGATAGGGGGTTCATACCTATCAACTTGCGCACGCGGTGCGCCTGATCTGCACGCGAGCCAGATCAGTAAGTCGCAACTACCAGCCTGATGGGGGGATTATACTCATCCAGTCCTAGGCACAATGGGTTGTAACTACCAGCCTGATGGGGGTTCATACCCATAAACCGAAGGATTGGCTACCGTCAGAAGGAGTATCCTGAGGTTTTACCATGTGTCAACCGAAGGGATCGGCTACCGTCAGAAGGAATATCCTGGAGGAGCACAACACAATTTTCCCCAGAAGATCAACCGCCGCAAGACGGGACATCCGAAGGGTAACCGGGCAAGAGGGTCAACTCCTTTACCCTCCAGTCGATCTTCTTGGCACGACAGGCCAACAGTCGACTGGTCAGGTAAAGGGGGGACAAGTGTAGACCCCAAATCTTGCCCGACCTCAAAATAAGAGCAGAAGACCTCCTATTCAAAGATGGACAAAGCCTAAAAAGCCACTAGGAGAGACTATTAGGCCCCATGTTAGGATAGGAAGGATTTTATGTATTAAAATAAGCATTTTTGCCTTCAGGGGTCGAGACCGCCGTCTCGCTTTTCGGGACCACCGTCTCGCCATTGCTGCAAGTTGAGACCGTCGTCTTGTTTGGCGAGACGGCCATCTCGCCACTTGCCAATGGCGAGACCCCCCTCCCGTTTGGCGAGAAGACCTTCTCGTCTCTGGAAAAGTCGATACCACCTTCTTGCCAAACGAGACGGCGGTCTCGCCACTTTTGCAAGTCGAGACAGTCGTCTCGACCTTGTCAGACGAGACAACCGTCTTGACCTGACGGGCGCAAATCCCTATAAATAATGAGCGTTTTCGGAGTTTTTGAGAGTTTTTTATAGCGTTTCGAGAGAGTTTTCGGCGTTGTAAAGAGTGAAGGGCTGCCAAAACGCACCCTACTTTTCAGAAGTTTAATCAAAAGCTTGCCTCGGAGGTTTCTTCACTCTCTCCTTCTCTTTTACTGTCTTTACTTTTATGATTAAATTGTGTAATCGACTTTAGGGCCATGTAGTCATTATTTTAATTCTGCAAATAAAAGGGTAAAAGTGTCTTTTCAAAGGTTTATTTATAAAACAGCTGGCCTATCATAGGGAACCCGAAAGGGGCGTCGTAAGGGAACTAACACTTCCCTTACACGTAACTAACTCCCTTACCTAACTCTGGTTTTAACGACCAAAGTTGGTTTTCGAAAACCAACGCCTTTTTACCCCTTTTTCGATGTTTCCGGTAAAAACATCGGTGGCGACTCCATAAGAACCCCTTCAAATTAGTTCTTGGGTTAGCCCGATTATCGGACAATCCAAGAACACCTTTTCGAAAACCTCACCTCTAGGTTCTATTAGAAATGTAGGCTGAGATCAAGAGGGGGGGTGAATTGATCATTGAAAGATTTTCGCAAATTACAGATTATCTATTTCAAAGATTAAGATTTCAGAACAGTTCTTGAATCACACACAGTAAGCAATCAAAAATAAATGCAGTGATAGAATTAAAGGAGAGAAAGGTTTAGAAAGATACAACCAAGGTTTATACTGGTGCACCCAATCGCAGGGCTACGTCCAGTCTCCAGCCAAATTTCAGCTGGGTTCCACTAGATTGAACGTTTTACAGATTACAACTTTAATCTCACACTCAATCTACCACAAGAACCATAATTCCAGTTCCTGCACCTAAACCTTCACCAAGAACCAAATTCCAGTTCTTGATCAACCCTGCAGCCAAATTCCAGCTACAGAAACCAATGCCCACAATTCCAAGCACCCACAATACAGTAAAGAAATTAAAGAAACAATTAGAAGAAACTTAGAACGCTCAAACTAGATTTATGCAGCTCTACAACATGTGTTTCTTCTCCAAAAGAATGTAATTTTGGCTCAAGAAAGAACTCCTATGAACTTCACAAAAACTAGCGTGATTCTCTCTTTAAAGTAGCACTTATGCTTGCTTGATTGATTGCTAAAAGATGTGTTTAAAAAAGTTCAAGCAACTCTATTTATATAGAAGATTTTCAAAACTGCTGGTTTATTTAATCTGTTAAAATAATCTTTTAATCTGTTAAAACGTTCTTGATTATTTTCTAAATCTGTTTTAACTGATACGACACCGTTTATATCAATTAAAACTCTTTGTAAAAAATCTTCTAAACTATTTTAATTGATTGATTCGTCTTTCAATCGATTTAAATACTGCAAAATATTCTTATAAACTTTTCTAAGTGATTTTAACTGATAACAATCTATTTTAATCGATTAAAACACTTTGAAAAAAGTTCACTTAGTTATTTTAATTGATTGAAACACATTTTAATCGATTAAAATTATTCTGATCGATCAAAAACTCATTCTAATCGGTCATAAAATCATTCTGATCGATCATAAACTCATTCTGATCGATCATATTGGTTTTAATTGATTGTTTCGAAGTTATATCGATTAAAATACTACCAGAACACTTCCCTGAACATTTTAAGTGATTTTAATCGGTTTTTTCGAAACTATATCAGTTAAAATACTGACTGAAGGTTTTCAAAACTCCTTCTAATGAAAACAATCAATTATTTCGAAAACATATCAGTTAAAAACCTGTTACAAAAGTGTTAAGAACATTTTAGTTGATAAAGCTTGTATACTATTAGTTAAAATAGTTAATTAAAAAGTCTTTTATCAAAATATTTTGTTTTTAACCGTTTAATCGCTTTTTAGAGGCATTTTGCAAAATCTTTTAAATGAAGAAACCTCATGCATCAGAGAGATAAAAATGATTAAACCTAAGCAGAGATGTAGACTCACTAATCCCACTACTCTTTTATCTAAGTGATATTTGACTGCCACAAAGTAGCCTTTGACTTCATTTTTTACTTCATCAAATCAACAAGATCTTTGCCAAAGTAATTCAATAAGATCTTCATCACTTTCAGTCTCCCCCTATTTGATGAAGACAAACACCTCTTTGAATAATAATTCTGCAAAAGAAGTCACTTGAATATATAGATTAGTGAGTATTCAAAAAATAAAGATTTTCCCATTTCTCCCACTATATTGCTACTCCCCCTAAATAAGAGAAATCAATTATAAAAGCAAAGCAATATTTCTCCCCCTTTTGACTTCATCAAAAAATAGGGAACAGAGGAATAAAGAAAATACAATGCATGGCAATTATCAAAATTTAGTTTTTGAAAACAGTAAGAAAATAAGAACAAGATATTTTACTCAGATAAAGTTGATTCAAACTTATCTTCGTTAACACGTTTGTAATGAATACAATTAATACGTGTAAAGATAAGGGAATCATGCTTTAGTAGCATGTTACAGGAACAACCATTAACTAAAGCCTTTAATTTTTCTTTCCAGAGTAATAATCGATTTAAAACAGGACGAAATCGATTAAAATGATCTTGTTACTATTTTTAATCGATTAAAATAATGTTTTAATCGATTAAAACAGTGAGGAATTTTGAAAGTTTGAAACATAAGTTGATTTAATCGATTAAATCGACATTTAATCGATTAAAACAGTAAGAAAAATGTTGTATATGTGCTTTTAATCGATTTAAAACTTGGTTTTATCGATTAAAACAACCAGTTTTGAAAAACTAAGTAATGTTTGATGCATTTATCATGCCTAATTTCAGTTCAGATTTAGTAAAAACGATCATTTAGGAAAATGTTTTAAGATAATATCAACTAGATTGATTCAGTTTTAACCAAAAGAACCATCAAAAACAGAATAGTATCTTATCTAGTTGATTGAATTGATGTAAACTAGTTTTAGTTGATACAAACACATGATATACAGGTTTTAATCGATTAATACGCAAATTAATCGATTATTTTGATGCGAATTTCCTATGTAAGTGTTTCTTTTAATTGATTTAATCTATTAAATCTAATTTGTATCAGCTAAAATTATCAGAGAATTATGTTTGATTATATCTAGGCTCTCTTAATTCAACTTAAAATCTACATTATATTTAGCAAAGTTAAAAATATTGTTCCTGGTTTACAACCAGTTAATATTATAGTCCAAAAAAGAAAATTAGCAGTAAAAGAAATAGGACATAAAGAAAAAGAAAAAGAAAATTATGAAAGAAAGGGACCCTTGTTAACAAGACTCAATCATCCCAATTCCCTTGATTGAGCTGCATATCTTCCAGTTTGGTGTAGATATCAGCAATCTGGTGTCCAAGGTTTGTGAACTGATTGTTGGTCTGCTGGAAATGTTGATAGGTCATTTGCATATGCTTTCTTTGGTTTTCCTGCATTGTGGCCATTTGAGAAAGCATTGACCTTTCAAATTGAGACAGAGGAGTCCCACGGTCAGGTTGCTCCATGTAGGGAATGATCTCCATATTCTCATATGAAGCTTGACCACTGGTGGATTCAGGAACCTCTGCAGCAGCTGGAGAGGAAGGAATTTGGCCTTGCTCATCTTCTTCTTCATCTTCTTCCTCATCTTCGGACATCCCAGCATCAACTTTGGAAATCCATTCATCATCAATTTTGATATACCCCATTTTTCTCAAAGTGGAGTCATCAATCTCATTTGATGCTTTAGGGGTTTCTATGCTTTCTCCTGTAAGATCAACTTCAAAATATCTAAAGAAATTGTTAATCAACATAGCATACGGCAGTTTGTAATCCGCCAACCTTTTTGCCTTCAACATGTGATCTTTAATCACATAAACCCAATTTACCCGAATGTTATTAGAAATACAGTACATGAGGGCAAGATCTCCCTCATTAAGTATAACATGATTACTCCCTCTTGGAGTAAGCATCCATGCCACAATGAAAGCTAGCAATCTATGTTCAAGTAAAAGTTTTCCAGCATTTAAGATTCTTACCGAATCATTTGGATCCTTACGGCAAGACCTGAAAAATTGTATTTTGTTGAAGTCAGGTATTTCAGAAATGTTCCCCCTAGATACTTTGACACCTCTATCCCTGAGGCCAACAATTTGTTCCCATACAGAAGGAGTAATTTCCATATTAACTCCCTTTACCTGAGATCTGATTGTTGAACCATTTACTGTTAAGTTGGAGTAAAAAACCTGAACCAAATCAGGTTGAATGTTCCCAGTAAACTCCATGAATGTTCTTAGTTTTTGACTTTTCAGTTTTCTTCTCAGACCAGTAAATCCTTCTTCATCAAGCCACTTGAATTTGATAAACTTTGGAATTACAATCTGCTTCTGACTGAACTCAGTAATGAAGGTGTTCATTTTCCCAATATCACCATCAAACCATGCTTCCAAATGACCACCAGGATTAGCAGCAGAGGAAGATTCTCCTTTATGTTTCTTCCTTGATTTAGATCTCCTAAGCATCTTGTTGTATAGTTTAGATAGGGGATTCGAATCGTGAGTACAAGAAAGAATAGAGAAGAAATTTGAACCAGAAAAATGGAGAATGAGAATAATGGACTTCAAGTGAGCAAACTGAAGATTCACGGATGTCAAATTTTGTGAATTGCAGTCCAATTTGACAAAACCTGCAAGAAGCAACTTTAATTGTACATGTCCCCTTGACTGAAGAGGCACAGGTTTCTGGACAGTGGGTACATCAGCTAAATTGTTCTTGGAGAAAGGTTTGACTTGGTCAACAAATGCAATAAATGTATTATGCAGATTTTGATTAACACAAACACTTGGATTTTTGACTCTGACTTGCTGACCAATTTTCAATTGGATGTTGTAAAAATAATTTTCAGGAACAAATTAATCGATTAATCAACAAATTAACCTATTAATTTGATTTTTAATACTGGGTTTGAAAATGTAACAGTGAAATAATCGATTAATGCATAAAAGAATCGATTAATTTTGTATTAGAAGAAATTAATAACATGATAACAGAATTTTAATCGATTAAAATGAAGAAGAATCGATTAAATTTGACCTTTTAGTGGTTTTAATTGATATAAATCCTTTTTAATCGATTAAAACAACTAAACTAAAATTCCTGAGAGCATTTTAATCGAATAATTTGAATTTTAATCGATTGAAACTATACGGACAACTTTTCTGGTATTCTGTGTAAGTGATTTTAATCGATTAAAAATGTTTTATATCAATTAAAACATTCAGTTTGTGAAACCAGAACCGAATTTGCTATTTTTAATACCAAGGGACTTCCAGATTTTGTTCCTGCAAAACAGATTTAGCATATTTCTGGTACACTTTATATAATCACTAGGTCCAATCAGGTTATTTGAAATGAATTTTTGGGAATCCACTTCATTCTACCTCTAGGAATAGCATACTTCTTAATTCTACAATATTTCACAGAATGACCTTTTTTCATGCAGTAAAAACATTTAATCACAGATGATGAGTATGATTTCCTATTTGTTTTTCTGAATTTCTTGCTAGATGTAAATCCAATGCCAGATTTGTCAAAAATAAGTTTTTGTGACCCAAGAAGAACATCAAGATTAGCTTGACCTTGTGTAAATTTTGAAACAGTTTGTGATAAAAAATCAATCTTCTTTTGTAATTCTGAACAATTATTACATGGTTTATTGCATACACAATCAGAATTATCATGGATTAATTTTAAAAAATCAAGATCAGTTTCATCTTCAAGAATTTTCTTTTCAAGAGAATCTACTTTATTTACTAACCAATTATTCAAGCCTTTTAACCTATCATTTTCTTTTTGCAGTTTCTTAGTTTCTTCATGCATTTCATTCAATGCTTCTTGTAATGAATTATAATTCCCCAAATTTGAAGAAGAGTTAGAACTTACACTGCTGGTTTGGTGATTTTGATTTGCCATTAGACACAAGTTAGCTTCTTCATTATCAGAATTTTCTGTTGATGAAGTATCATTATCATCCCATGCTACATATGCTCTTCTTTTGACTTTTTCTTCTTTCTTATCATTGTATTTGTTCTTTTCTGGGCACTCCATTCTTACATGACCTTGCTTACCACATCCATAGCATTTATAGTTAAAAGAATCATATTTTTTCTCATACCTTTTATGTTTTTCTTTGTCTTGAATCTTTTTCTTGGGAAATTTGTTGAACTTTCTGACAAGCAGTCCAAGATTTTCACTTTCCTCCTCTGATTCTTGACTTCTTTCTTCAACCTTGAGTGCTATACTTCTACCTTTTTTTTCAAATACTTCTTGCTCATTGAATCTGTTAATTTCCATTTCATGTTCTCTGAGTTTGCCAAACAAGGAAGCTGTTGTCATGACGGATAAGTCTTTTGATTTTGAGATTGCTGTGACCTTGGGCTGCCATGACCTGTCAAGACATTTCAGAACTTTAATATTTAATTCTTCTTTATCAAAAGTTTTACCTAAGCCCATTAGATGATTGATGATATGAGTGAAGCGCTTCTGCACATCTGCAATACTTTCTCCAGTTTGCATTTTAAACAACTCATATTCTCTTATGAGAGT
This sequence comes from Sphenostylis stenocarpa, assembly GCA_963425845.1. Taxonomy (NCBI): domain Eukaryota; kingdom Viridiplantae; phylum Streptophyta; class Magnoliopsida; order Fabales; family Fabaceae; genus Sphenostylis; species Sphenostylis stenocarpa. The sequence goes on from OY731404.1 coordinate 31,277,581, forward strand.
ATGTTTTCTGGCTCTCTTTACATCAGTTGTTCCTTCATGAGTAACCTCAAGAACTTCCCACATTTCCTTGGCAGATTTGCATTGGGAGACCCTGAAAAACTCATCCATATTTAGTGCAGAAGTAATTATGTTTTTAGCAGTACAATCACTTTGAACTTTTTTCTTTTCTTCATCATTTAAACTAGACCATTCTTTTTCTGTAATTAATGGACCATTAGCAATTACATCCCAAACATTCCTATCAATGGATTCAATAAAGATCTTCATCCTAATTTTCCAAAATGGATAATCTGTACCACAAAATAGTGGAGGTCTATTGATAGAAGCTCCCTCAGAAAAAGGTAATTTGTTTTCAGCCATTAAAGATTTGGACCGAAAAGCCTTGAGTATTTTTCAAGACCCTTGCTCTGATACCAATTGTTAGAAATGTAGGTTGAGATCAAGAGGGGGGGTGAATTGATCTTTGAAAGATTTTTGCAAATTACAGATTATCTATTTCAAAGATTAAGATTTCAGACCAGTTCTTGAATCACACACAGTAAGCAATAAAAAATAAATGCAGTGACAGAATTAAAGGAGAGAAAGGTTTAGAAAGATACAACCAAGGTTTATACTGGTTCACCCAATCCCAGGGCTACGTCCAGTCTCCAGCCAAATTCCAGCTGGGTTCCACTAGATTGAATGTTTTACAGATTACAACTTTAATCTCACACTCAATCTACCACAAGAACCACAATTCCAGTTCCTGCACCTAAACCTTCACCAAGAACCAAATTCCAGTTCTTGATCAACCCTGCAGCCAAATTCCAGCTACAGAAACCAGTGCCCACAATTCCAGGCACCCACAATACAGTAAAGAAATTAAAGAAACAATTAGAAGAAACTTAGAACGCTCAAACCAGATTTATGCAGCTCTACAGTATGTGTTTCTTCTCCAAAAGAATGCAATTTTGCCTCAAGAATGAACTCCTATGAACTTCATAAAAACTAGCGCGATTCTCTCTTGAAAGTAGCACTTATGCTTGCTTAATTGATTGCTAAAAGATGTGTTTAAAAAAGTTCAAGCAACTCTGTTTATATAGAAGATTTTCAAAACTGCTGGTTTATTTAATCTATTAAAATAATCTTTTAATATGTTAAAACGTTCTTGATTATTTTCCAGATCTATTTTAATTGATACGACACCGTTTATATCAATTAAAACTCTTTGTAAAAAATCTTCTAAACTGTTTTAATCGATTGATTCGTCTTTCAATCGATTTAAAAATTGAAAAATATTCTTATAAGCTTTTCTAAGTGATTTAAACTGATAACAATCTATTTTAATCGATTAAAACACTTTGAAAAAAGCTCACTTAGTTATTTTAATCGATTGAAACGCATTTTAATCGATTAAAATTATTCTGATCGATCAAAAACTCATTCCGATCGGTCATAAACTCATTCTGATCGATCATATTGGTTTTAATCAATTTTTTTGAAGTTATAATGATTAAAATACTACCAGAACACTTCCCTGAACATTTTAAGTGATTTTAATCGGTTTTTTCGAAACTATATCAGTTAAAATACTGACAGAAGGTTTTCAAAACTCCTTCTAATGAAAACAATCGATTATTTCGAAAACATATCAGTTAAAAACCTGTTACAAAAGTGTTAAGAACATTTTAGTTGATAAAGCTTGTATACTATTAGTTAAAATAGTTAATTAAAAAATCTTTTATCAAAATACTTTGTTTTTAACCGTTTAATCGCTTTTTAGAGGCATTTTGCAAAATCTTTTAAATGAAGAAACCTCATGCAACAGAGAGATAAAAATGATTAAACCTAAGAAGAGATGTAGACTCACTAATCCCACTACTCTTTTATCTAAGTGATCTTTGACTGCCACAAAGTAGCCTTTGACTTCATTTTTTACTTCATCAAATCAACAAGATCTTTGCCAAAGTAATTCAATAAGATCTTCATCACTTTCAGGTTCAGCCCCGTTATCGGACAACCTAAAAGCGTTGTAACAGCACCTATAAAAACACGAAAATTGGAAAGTCAAAACCATCGCGTCGCTCCGACCGCCTCTTTTTGACGGCGGCGACACACACTAATCATTCATTCCACAAAATAAAAATAAAAATAAAAATAAAAATCTTAATTCATCTGCATTCTAGAAAGTGGTTGGTCTTCTTCCTGTCCTCACTCATGCGCAAAAGGCCAAGAGGATGGAGAAATTGGAAGAGCAAAATCGCAAGCTCACCATTGAGCTTAATGCCATAAAGGAGAAAATGGCGCAATTAATGAAGCAGTTAGAGGAACAAAACTTCAAGCTCATCGCTGAGTTTAATTTTGTGAAGGAGTAGATGACATATTTAATGGAACTAATGCACCAACAACATCTCCACAATGAGGATCCCCACAATGACCATATGGGCAAAAGGGTGGAGCAGGGACTGAAAAGTGGGAGGATTACGCAACCTCCCTCATCCGCATCATTCAAGAAGTTCCTTAGCAAGAAGGAGCAAAGAAGCGCGAACGCCACCAATTTTACTACTCCTTCCTTTGCGCGCCAGCTAAGCAGCCACAAAATCAAGAGGGGAAATTCCCTCCCATTCCAATCTCCTATGGGAGTTTGCTGCCAAAGTTGTTAGAAGCCAAGCTCCTAGCACGTATCACTCCGAAGAAGATGGGTCCACCCTACCCCGGGTGGTACAAGCTTAATGAAAATTATGATTACCACTCGGGTGCTCCTGGGCATTCTGTGAAAGATTGCTTGAACTTGAAGCATAGAGTTCAAGATTTGTTGAATGCTGGGTGGATCACTTTCCATGCTCCCAACGTAGTCATCAGGCCTCTGTCACAACCAGAATAGTGAGGTTGGATAAGAGAAGAACAGTTGACTAGGGCTCCTTGCAGACCCCAAATCTTGCCCGACCAATCAGTAGACCTCATAAATCCTCCATTTCGAAGATGGTTAAAGCTCTATTAGGCCCCTAGTAACATTCACTAGGCTCCATTTAAGAAGAGGAGAGATTTTTGAGAAAATAAAAATTTCAGAAAAATTAGAAAATTGGGACCGCCGTCCCACATGTCCAGACGACCGTCCCACTTGTTATTTAAGCTGGGACGACCGTCCCACTTTCCCAGATGGCCGTCTCACCATTCCTCGAAGCTGGGATGGCCTTCCCACTTTCCCAGACGGTCGTCTCACCATTCCTTGAGCTTGGGACAGCTGTCCAACTTTCCCAGACGGTCGTCCCACCTGACAATGTTCCAGACGGTCATCCCGGCCTGTCTGACGCATTTTGCTATAAATAGGAGGCTCATTTATCTCATTCCACACACCTTCTCCACTCTCCTTTGCTCTGAGAACCCATTTCTGGGATTTCTAGGCAACCCTAAATATTTTTACAGAGTACGAGTGATCTTTTTGACACTCGGGAAGTTAGTTAATAATTTTTGTTAGAGTGAGGAGCGTCGTGGTAGAGTGCGGGGCTGCCAAAAAGCGTCCTTTACTTAAAAGATTTATAAAAGCTCGCTTCGGAGGTTCTACTTTATATCTCTTCTCCTTTATTGCTTTCTTCTCTTGCTTTCCTTGTATGCATTAGTTATTAGGGCCATGTAGATAGCTATTTAAATTCTGCAATAAATAAATAGGGTAGAAGCATAATTTTATTGTCTTTATTTTAAGAATATTCCATCATAAGGAACCCGAAAGGGGCGTCGTGGGGGTTCTAATACCTTCCTCGCACGTAACTAACTCCCTTACCCAACTTTGGTTATAATGGTCAAAGTTGGTTTTTCTTAAACCAATGCCTTCTTTTTTTCTTTTCCAATGTTTATGGTAAAAATATTGGTGGCGACTCCAGAATCCATTTATGAAAACCTCGTTCTTAGGGGTAGTTCGGTTATTGAACATCCTAAGAGCGATGACCACATTTTTACAATAAACATGAGTCATCAAAACCATTGCGTCGCTCCGACTACTTTTTTTATGGCAGCGACAAATGGCGACTCCACTGGGGAAGCTAGAGAGTTTATCCCATTTAATGATGGAATAATCTAAAAATATTAGACTTGAAATTATGCTTCTACCCTTGCTTTGCTTTACTGTTTGGCTTTAATAACTATTGTATGTCATTTTTTGCAATGGTTTGAAATACAAACTGTACACAAACCCTTGCACACAACAGTCCCTCTATACCTGGGGGCAAGAGTGAATACACATAGGGAGTGAGTGGCACGTATAACCGACCGTGGTAATGGCCTTAGTGCCAGTAGGTCGTTGTCAGAAACCACCACTAAAGGTGATAACCTTCTTCTCTTGGTCTAAGAATGTCGACAAGGCCTTTTTGCCATGCATGGTTCAAAGACTGAGAGATTGAAGGGTCCATATAATGGTGGCACCTTGAGGACCTGACCTTGGTGAGAACAGTTAGAACGTACCTTTGCCAATGCATTTTTCTACAGGAAATCCCAACCTCTTAATTAAACGACATCGCTCTGTTCGCGGATGAGTGAATTGTTTGTGCATTTTTCTGTTGCATTTTGTTTGTCACATTTACATAGCATAATCATACAACAGTAAAATAAAAATAAAATACCACATAAAATATTTCAAAATCTTTCTACAATAAACATCCTTATCTCGGACAGTCTCCATTTAAGCTAGTCTGGTTTTAGATTCTTTGTAAGCTAAGTAGCCACGTTTAGCTACAGAAGAGATAAGGGGTTATAAAACTAAATTTTTACAATAAGCAAACTTTATTTATAAACATTCATTTAAAAATAATAAAACTCAATAAGATGATTTTTGACAAAGTCAAGTCATACATACCCTCATCATATTAAGAGTGGTAAAACCAAAGAGAGAAAATAAATGCATGAGAAAAGAATGCATACGCAACATAAATCCATTCATTACTAGGATGGGTTAGATATCCTTAAGACAGATGCAAAAGAGGCCCCGAGCACGTTTGTAACCATCCACAAGGAAGGGACAAAGGTGCTAAGGTGTGGTAACCTTCGTAGTACTTGTCAAATCTATGATGGGGAAGGAACCATTACACTGAAGTAGGTATAGTCCCCCACAAAGTGTAAGCTTTGAGGATGACACCAAAGCTATTGTCTTAAGGAATATCTATCCTATCCTAGTTATTTATTTCAAAAAACAAAATAAGGGAATGGGACCCTGTTCATAGGAATAACATCAAATCCATAAACACACATATAGGATGTTTCCTTTTTCTTGGAAAACTAATCAAAAAATAATATAAATACAAAAATCTCAAACACTATCATGCATCATGTTAGAAAATGAAACATGATAATGTTTAGCAAAAATAAACACTTGCATGCATGTACCTAAAATATCATACTCATAACATGCATTTTTGTTTTTAGTTAATGGAGGGATCCAATAATAGACAATTGGGAAAGGTGGATATTCCTCGGTACCGTGTCGAGAGGTTGGAACAGTTATGCGCGTTAATGCTGCCGGAGATTTGTTCTGATATGAGAGATCTTATGGAAGGATCCTCGACCTCTTGAAAATTTACGTTGACCACGTATTCGTCAGAGTCTTGATCCACTTTTGGAACTCCAGACTACATTGCTTTGAGTTCCCTCAGTTTGATTTGGTCCCGACCTTGGAAGAGTATGAGCTTATGATCCGATGGCCCAAGTCAGACGAGGTCTACACTAGCCAGGGAGTTTATATCTCAATGAACAAGGTCTCCAACCTTATCCGATTGCCACTTCTAGAGTCTGCCTAATGGGAAAAGGGAATGTCCAAGGGTGGAAGATCTAACTACTAGAAGACCATTTATCCTCTTTGGCTGATAAGGGAGATTGGTTTGCATTCAACAAGACTCTAGCACTAATTGTGTTTGGGACCTTTTTGTTCCCTTTCCATAACGATACTTTGGATCATGCCGTGATGGATGCCTTTTTTGCCTGGGACGTATACTTGAAGAGTCTCGTGCCTGCACTTCTTGCCAACACCTTACTTTCAGTAGAATTCTGTCATCACAAGCAAGAAAAAACACTTAGATGTTGTTCTACATTGTTGTATGTCTGGGGCATCACTCATTTCTATGCCTCAAGCCACATGGGAGCATTCCCCGATCCTTTGAGGAGTTTCTCAAAGATCCCTCTCCGTCGTCATCACGCCATGGAATGGAAAACCGAGTTAGAACACTAGAACATAGATCATATATCTTGGGTTTGCCCATGGTTCCAACCCGGCCAGATCCTCATTGGATGCGGAGATCACCTGAATATACCATTGTTGGGCCTTAGGGGCTACATAGCCTATTCCCCAAGGATAACTATGAGGCAGCTTATGAGGACCCAAACCGTGCCAGCACGAGAAGAACTCGGGGGACTGTGTTTCTTTTGTAATTCCAGTAGCTTCAAGGATGCGCCTGCCGTCTGAAAAGCATGGGATAGACCAGTTTATATAAGGGATGGAGAGCTTGGCAGGGCTCGAGTGGATGTTTCTAGTGATTATGAGGAATGGAGAAAAAATAGAAGGGTGCCACAACCAACTGTTCCACTCGCCTCACCATCAGCAAATGAAGAGTTGCAAATTCAAGTCGATGCCTTGACCCAAAGGATAGAAATCATGAGAGCCTAGTTGAGGGCCCTTGAGGACAAAGAACAAGAATCTATCCTTACCATTGATGATCTGCAAAAGCGATGCAAGAAGAAAGACCAAGGTATAGAACGTCTCAAGGAAAAATGTGTTGACTTCAATGAAGAAATTATCTGAGCATCCAAATGTCCAAGAATCAATCCGGATAATCAAGTCCAAGAGATGAATGTCAAAATAGCACACCTTGAGGTTGAATATGCAAAGCAAGAACAAACGACCAAGATTATGCAACAAGAATTCGCAAAGACTCGGTCTGAAGCACAACGATGGTGGGAGACCACCCAAAGACTTAACGAAAGCCTTTCTGAGCTACGTTGTAAAGAAAGAGATGAATTAGCTCAGTATGGCCAAGTTCTTCAAGAAAGAAACTGAGTCGTTGAGAGATTCAACAATCTACAAGCCTTGGTCGTTCATCAGAAGGCAAAAATAAAAGAGGCTCAATGATATGATGAAGATATGAGCCAGGCAATCCACCATCAAGATGAAACACTTACACTTCATGTACGGGAAGCCGAAGAAGATTTACATAGACATAAGGACCCGCCTATGGGTTTCTTTAGGCTTTTTCGATTTTGTCAAAATGTGTTTTGAAGCATTGTATAGAGGAATGACCACCTTTTGATGAAATGAATAAAATATATTTTTCTTCATCTTCCTAATTGTCTATTGCATTTATAAGTTGCATACATTCATACATCCCTCCTCACTTTTAATAATAATAAGATAATAAAAAGAAAGGATTAATTGATGTGCTTTCCATACTCAGCAAGATGGAGAGAAAGCCTGTTGTCATTAAGCTCTCCCCAATAGTTGGTCTACCAAAAAAGGATGATAAGCCTCAACCGTTAGTCATACAAGTAAATAAGGAAGAGGGGGCAAGGATGCCTTTACATTTGTTCGTGCCTTGTCCTTTTCCATATGCATCTAATAAAGTTGTACCATGGAGATAAGAGGAAACATTGTCCATCAATGAAGATATCTCCAATATAGCCAGTATTGAGGGCACAACAAGAAGTGGAAGAATTTATTCCCCCAAGGAGCCACAAGATGAAGCTTCTAAAAATAAAGGGACCGAAGAGGAAAGCAATAAGGAATCTATGGAGGAGACAAATGAGTTATTCCAATTTATAAGGCAAAGTGAGTACTCCATCATTGACCAACTCAATCGCACACCTGCAAAGATAAATTTGTTATCATTAATAATGAGTTTGGAACCGCACCATAACACCCTGTTGAAGGTTTTAAATGAAGCATATGTACCGCATGCTATATCCCAAGACAAATTTGAAGGGATCATTGGTAACATTACAACCAATGATCATCTCACCTTCACAGATGAAGAACTCCCTCCCGGAGGGTCAAGCCACAACAAGCCCTTACACATCTCTGTAAAGTGCAAGGAATATCTCATCTCTAGAGTTCTTGTAGATAATGGGTCATCCTTGAATGTGTTTCCCAAGTGTACACTCGATAAATTGACAGTTCAAGGTGCCCGCATGCGCCCAAGGAATACTATTGTTCGAGCCTTCGATGAATCAAAATGAGAAGGGGTGGGGGAGATCAACTTGCCAATCCAAATTGGCCCCACTATCTTCAATGTCGATTTCCATGTGATGGATATTACTCCAGCATATAGTTGTCTCCTTGGCAGAACTTGGATTCACGATGCTAAGGCAGTACCTTCGACGCTCCACCAAAAAGTCAAATTCATGGTAGGTGACAAGCTGGTCCCGATTCAAGCTGAAGATGACATTTTGATAAGAAAACTGTATACCATACCTTATGTTGATGCTACTGAAGAAGCCCTTGAAACATCTTTTCAAATGCTTGAAATCGCCAATGTTGAAAGACTTCCCAATAATATGAAGGTGGCCCACATGATGATGAAATACGGATACCGCCCTGGCTAAGGGCTCGATACAAATTCTCAAGGAATAAGAGAGCCACCAGATTTTAAAGATAATCCTTTGAAGCATGGCCTAGGGTACAACCCTACAAAGGATCGAGCTACAAAAAGAAAAGGGATGTCTCCCTTCCGCACGTTGAATCAGATCTTTCGAAGTGTAGGGATACAAGCGGCGAGAACGACCTTAGTCATTAGGTGTTCTTCTTTTGATTTTAAGGAATGTAAACTCAATGACTATTAGAGATTACTCCCCGGGGTGAACCCGACCCCCGGGCATTTTTAGGACACATATTTCCCTTTTGATCATAAAGAATATAATTCTTACTGTCTACTTCTTTTCTTCCTATTCATAACTAAACCCCATAATAACCCTATTTAAGCAAACATTTTCAAAATGCGTCAACAATAATCGAAGCGTGCTAGTGTAGGAAACCCAAAATGTGAACCCACTAAGGGGGACTATGCAAAAGTTAGGGTAAACCCACTAGGAATCCCGAACAACAATAAAGGATAGCCTAGACAAAAAGTAGGGTTACAAAATAGTCCGCTAGGGTTCCCAAAAAAATAAAAAATAAAATAAAATGAGGGGAAACCTAGACAAAAGTTAGGACAAAAACACAACATCCTAGGCCGAAAACCCGAAGGGCAGTCTAGGGAAGTTAATTAGTTGAGATAAGCACCACAAAATAATTAATTAAGACGCAACCTCACAAACAAAATTGTTTGTTTAAACTAGCCCAAATACTTTGGCCCACCTCGGTTAACCATTCTTACAAAGATCGTGATTTAGAAAATAAAAAAATCTCTTCTAAAACATAAGCCTTTGAATTAAATATCCTCTTCCTTCTTTTCTCTTGACCCTTTCCACTATGGCATGCTAGTGATTAATTGGGCAATGTGGAAATATAGTGATCAATAGGAGGATTGAAATCCCTAAAGAAAGGAAGGATCACACTAACATGGCATGTCGCTCTACAATCAAAATAATCATTCTTCGGTCATGGCAAATCCAAAATGGCAAAGTCGGAATAGCTAAGCATGACTCCGAAAGCATATCATCAGCAAAAGCACATCAGTTAATCCTTTTGAAAGAATTAATTGAAATAACATTATAATTAAGATGCTTATCATAAACATTGCATGCATAGATGTTAATGAATGGGGTCCTATCCTTTTAATCTTAAAAAAAAAAAAAAATAATGTCATCTAGGAGATTCTTAGGCAAAAGTTAGGGCAGCCTACTAGATCGAAAACCCGCAAAGGGCGGTCTAGGCAAAAGTTAAGGCAATCATAAAAAAGGAAAAAGCCTGCTAAGATATCCTATGCAAAAATTAAGGCAGTCCGCTAGACCGAAAACCCCAAAAGGGCGATCTAGGCAAAAGATAGAGCTAAATAAAAATATATAATAAAAGAGGAGCCCATTGGGATGTTCATAAGAATCCAGCAGGAAAATGCCAGTCACTTTTCTAGATGCACCTCATAAAGGAATAGATTGCATGTAGGACATCCACACAAGTAGTCACACAAAACGACTTTGTCAAAATAAAAAATAAAAATCTATGTAAGTAAATAAAAAAAAACAAAATCCATGCATATAAGGAGGCTAGACTCCATGTTTGTGTTTGAAAACAGGAAGCACCCAAAAAAAGTCTCCAAATAATGCTCTCCCTCCAGAAAACCGAGCAAGTTACCACCAATAAAACAATTCAAGCTAGATAAGAGCTTCTGAAGCCCAAAGCTTGAAGCCACTATCTTTCCATATAAGAAACAAAAGGTATGTCAACAAAGAAAAAGCTGAAGGAAAGGTTTAGTCATCTCCAAGCAGATCTTTGCCTACTCTGAAGGCAAAACAAAAAATTACCTTAAGACTTGCATCGCTGCCACATGAGTCAGCAAGCACACTTAACAAAATTTCCACCAAGGAAAATAAGGGACTCAGAAGAAGAAAACCTTCCATCCCCTATGGATCCCCAAAAAGGAAAGAAAAAGCTTGTGTAAATAAAAGAAACTAGAAAGTAAAAAGGCACACGCATTACTCCGAAAAAGCCAAATTTCAAATCGCAAGAAAAAAGAAAAACTGCGGAAAAAAGGTGAAAATAAATAAAAAGCTCCAATGTTCACCACATTTCCCAAAGGAAAATAAGGGATTCAGGAGAAGAAAACCCTTCATCCCCAAGAGATTCCAAAAAAAAGAAGGCCAATAAAACTCCCCAAATGGGTCACATAAAAAAGGAATCAGAAATTCCTCTCCAGCAGAATAAGAGCTTCATAGAGCCAACTCACACCATTATTAGTCAAGGAGCCAAAACTCCATCCCCAAAAAGGACAATAAAAAATCAGATCCCTAAGAAGACAAATAAATCCCCGGTGGATCACCAAAAAAATAGAAACACATCCCCAGTGAGCCTACTACAAAAGCAACCTTCAAAAATAATATCCTCAGAGAGTCGTTTGCCTGCGCATAGGCAATACCTGGCAAGAAAGAGCCAATATCTCCCGAAGGGAACATCAGTCTATTAAGAGGCAAAGAAATGCAACCAAAAGCCTTTACTTTTGTTGAAGCATCCGCCTACTCAAGAGGCATCATCAAAATTAACAAATCCCCCAATGGATTCCTGCCTACCTAAGAGGCATTCATAAAAAATCCCCAGCAATCAACAAGTTGGATGATTATTGAAAAAACCCAATTAAATCAAGAATCCCTAGTGATCAACAAGTTGGATGGCTAACGAAAAAGACAAAAATAAAAGAATCCCCGACATGCCGAACGACTACAGAAGAAAAGTCAAAAACAATTTCTGACAAAACTACTCCCTAAGGAGTCAATGGAAAGGACTTCAAAACCAGACGGGGGTTCATACTCCTCAAACCATATAAGGGTGCGTACTCATCTAGCCCTACAAAGTGTACTGCAAACCAGACGGGGGTTCGTACTCCTCAAACCAGATGGGGGTGCATACTCATCCAACCCTACGAAGTGAACTGCAAACTAGATGGGGGTTCGTACTTGTCAAACCAGATGGGGGTGAGTACTCATCCAGCCCTATGAAGTGGACTGTAAACCAGACATGAGTTCGTACTCGTCAAACCAGATGGGGGTGCGTACTCATCCAGTCCTACGAAGTGGACTAAAAGCCAAACCAGACGAGGGTTCGTACTCGTCAAACCAGATGAGGTTACGTACTCATCAAGCCTTACAAAAGGGGGCTTCAATCAAATCTTACAACCAAAGGGGTCAGTTACCGCATCAAAGGAGCATGCTGGAGGTTTACACTCATTGTCTGAAGGGTCATCTACCGTACCAAAGGACCATCCGGAAGACAAGTCTTACAGAAGAAGACTCAAACCAGGTGGGGGTTTATACTCATCACCACAGGGTCAAAGTGGATACTCTGTGGTAAACTCACAAGAAGACACAATTCTTGATCTAGAGGGTCAACTACTGCATCAGAGGAGCATCGGAAGGACAACTGGGCAAGAGGGTTAACTCTTTCACCCACCATCCGATATTACAGCATTCGCCAGCAGCCGATATGGTAGGTGAAAGGGGGGGGGGGCAGCTATAGACCCCAAATCTTGCCCGGCCAATCAGTAGACCTCAGAAATCCTCCATTTCGAAGAGGAGAGATTAGGCCCCTAGTAGCATTCATTGGGCTTCATTTAAGAAGAGGAGAGATTTTTGAGAAAATAAATTTTAAAAAAATTCAGAAAATTGGGACGGCCGTCCCTCATGTCCAGATGACGGTCCCACTTGTTATTTAAGCTGGGACGACCGTCCCACTTTTCTAGACGGCCGTCTCACCATTCCTTGAAGCTGAGACGACCTTCTCATCATTCCTTGAGCTTGGGACGACCGTCCAACTTTCCTAGACGGCCGTCCCACCTGACAATGTTCTAGATGGTCGTCCCGGCTTGTCTGACGCATTTTGCTATAAATAGGAGGCTCATTTAGCTCATTCCACACACCTTCTCCTCTCTCCTTTGCTCTTAGAACCCATTTATGGGATTTCTAAGCAACTCTAAATATTTTTACAGAGTACGAGTAATATTTGTGACACTCGGGGAGTTAGTTGATAATTTTTGTTTGAGTGAGGAGCGTCGTTGTAGAGTGCGGGACTGCCAAAAAGCGTCCTTTAGTTCAAAGATTTATAAAAGCTCGCTTCGAAGGTTCTTCCTCATATCTCTTTTCCTTTATTGCTTTCCTTGTATGCATTAGTTATTAGGGCCATGTAGATAACTATTTAAATTCTGCAATAAGTAAATAGGGTAGAAGCATAATTTTATTGTCTTTATTTTAAGAATATTCCATTGTAGGGAACTCAAAAGGGGCGTTGTGGGGGTGCTAAAAACTTTCCCGCACGTAACTAACTCCCTTACCCAACTCTTATTATAATGGCCAAAGTTAGTTTTTCTTAAACCAACGCCTTCTTTTTTTCCTTTTCCAATGTTTATGGTAAAAAATTGGTGAGAACCCATTTACGAAAACCTCGTTCTTAGGGATAGTTCGTTTATCAAACATCCTAAGAGCGATGACCAAATTTTTAAAACAAACACAAGTCATCAAAACCATCGCGTCGCTCCGACCGCTTTTTTTCTGGCGACAACACTCCTTAGGATAACATTTGTTTTTTTTTAGCTTCATGTGGATCTCTGCCCGTGGCCGCGAGATCTTAACTAAAAGGCCTCTGTAAAAATTCTTTTCTGTCAATACAATGAGGCATTTGCAAAACATTCATATTCTTTTCATTCTTTTCTCCCTTGTCGCCGCCGTCAAAAAGAGAGGCGGTCGGAGCGACGCGATGGTTTCGACCCCTTTGATTTTCGCGTTTTTTTATGGGTGGTTACAACGCCTTTAGGCTGTCCGATAACCAGGATAACCTAGGGGCGAGGTTTTCGAAAGGTCGTCCTTAGGTTGTCCGATAACCGGGCTAACCCAAGGACTAAATTTTGAAGGGTTTTGTGGAGTCACCACCGATGTTTTTACCGGAAACATCGGAAAAGGGATTAAAAGGCGTTGGTTTTCGAAAAACCAACTTTGGTCATTAGAACCAGAGTTGGGTAAGGGAGTTAGTTACGTGTAAAGGGAGTATTAGTCCCTTTACGACACCCCTTTCGGGTTCCCTATGACAGGCCAGCTATTTTATTGATAAATAAATCGGAAAATACGCTTTTGCCCTTTTATTTGTGGAATTAAAATATTACGACTACATGGCCCTATCTATTGCGTAATTTAAATAAAGCGGTAAAAAGGTGAGGGAGAAAGTAGAGACCTTCGAAGCAATCTTTCTCTATTAATTCTCTTAAAAAGAGGGTGCTTTGTGGCAACCCTTCACTCTATAGCGCCGGAAAACCTCTCGGAACGCTCGAAAACTCACTCTAAAGACACTCAGAAGCTCCGGAAATGCGTCAGAGGGATTCTAGAGAGAGAAATCCTAGAGAGAAGGAGGAGAGAAAGCTGTGTGGTGTGTGGAAATGAGGGGAGGGAGCCCCTATTTATAGGTTTTCGAACCGGCCAGTGGCGAGAACGCCGTTCTCGTCTGACAGGGTCGAGACCGCCGTCTCGCCAAACGAGACCGCCGTCTTGTCCTTCGCAGGATGCGAGACCGCCGTCTCGTTTGGCGAGACGGCGGTCTCATCCCCAAAAAGGCGAGAAACCTTATTTTTGTGCTGAAAATCCCTCCTATCCTAGTATGGGGCCTAATAGTCTCTCCTAGTGGCTTGTTAGGCATCGTCCATCTTCGAATAGGAGGTCTTCTACTCTTTATTTGGAGGCCGGGCAAGATTTGGGGTCTACATCCCTTATTATTATTATTTCAAAAATAAATGATAATAAAATCTAAGCCAAAATAGAACCATAAAGAATAATCATGTCTGTGATGGATGACTCCCTACGGGATCCGAAAACCCAAGGTGAATGGATCGGGTTAGACAGTGAGAAGCGGACTGTAGACCCCAAATCTTGTCCGTTTCAAAAAATAAAGAGTAGAAGACCTCCAATTCGAAGATGGGCAAGGCCTAAAAGGTCCTTAGGATAGACTATTAGGCCCCATATTAGAGTAGGAAGGATTTTTGTACAAAAAATAAGGAATTTCACCTAAAAGGTTGAGACCGCCGTCTCGCCATCGGCAAAGGGCGAGACGACCATCTCGTTTGGCGAGACGTCCGTCTCGCCACTTGCCATGGCAAGACAGCCTTCCTGTTTGGCGAGATGACTTTCTCTCCATTTGTCAAATCGATACTGCCATCCTGATTGGCGAGACAACCGTCTTGCTATTTGCCAAAGGCGAGACCGCTGTCTTGTTTGGCAAGACAGTGGCCTCGACCTTGCCAGGCGAGATGACGGTCTCGACCTGACAGGCGTAAGTTCCTATAAAAGGAGGGCGCTCTCTCCGTCTTTTCACACAGTTCTTTAACTTCTCCTTCGATCATTTCTTCAAATTCTTCTCCTAGAGTCCCTCCGAAGCATTTCTGGAGTTTTCTGAGTGTTCTTAGAGAGTTTTTTTTACGTTGTGAGAAAGAGCGACCGACGTTGTAGAGCGAAGGACTGCCAAAAATGTCCTATTTTAAGAGAATTAATCAAGAAAGCTTGCTCCGGAGGTTTCTTCACTTTCTCTCTCTCTTTTACTTCCTTTTTATTTATTTTTATCTGTACATTAGCTACTAGGGCCATGTAGTCATTATTTTCTTAATTCGACAAATAAAAGAGTAAAAGTGTCATTTTAAATTTTATTTATGAAATAACTGGCCCATCATAGGGAACTCGAAAGGGGTGTCGTGGGGGTGCTAATACCTTCCCCACACGTAACTAACTCCCTTACCCAACTCTGGTTATAATGGCCAAAGTTGGTTTTCTTAAAAACCAATGCCTTCTTTTTTTTCCTTTTCCAATGTTTCTAGTAAAAACATCGGTGGCGACTCCATAAGAACCCTCTTCGAAAACCTTGTTTTTAGTTCCAGCCCGGTTATCAGACAACCTAAAAGCTCCACAAGAACTTTGCCGATGAGGTATTCCTTGCACTTGATGGAAATGTGCAAGGGCTTGTTATGGTTAGATCCCTCGAGGGGGAGTTCTTCCTCTGTGAAGGTGAGGTGATCACTTGCCATGACGTGACAGACGATCCTCTCAACTTTTTCTTGGGATATGGAGTGAGGTACATGCGCTTCGCTCAAGACCTGCAGCAGGGCGTTTCTATGCGGTTCCGAGCTCATTATTAAAGATAATAATGTTATCTTTGCAGGTGTGCGATTGAGCTGGTCTATAATGGAATACTCACTTTGCCTTATAAACTGGAGTAATTCCTCTATCTCCTCCTTGGATTCCTTATTCTCTTTTTCTTCTTCGGTCTTTTTATTTTTCCCTTTATTTTTAGGGATATCTTCTTGTGAGTCTTTGGGGGAGTAGATTCTTCCACCTCTAGTCATGCCCCCGATGCCGGCTATATTCGTGATATCCTCTTTTATTAGTGAAGATTCTTCGTATCTCCACGGTACAACCTTATTTGACTCGTAGGGGAAAGGACATGACATAAATAGTCGCACTGGTGTCCTTGCCCCCTCTTCTTTATTTTTGAGGACCAACGGTCGAGGCTTATTTTCCTCTTGCGGCGAGTCAACCGTTGGGGAAAGCTTGATTAGGAGCGGCTTTCTCTCCATTCTTTTGATTTGGAAGACGTGTTAGTTAATCCTTCCTTTTTATTATCTTATTTATTAAGAATGAAGGAGGGGAAATTAAATATGCAGATGAATGATATGCATGCAAGTAGACAATTGTGGAATAAAGAAAAATTTCATTTATCCGTTAGAAGGTGTACATTCCCCTATTCCATACTACGAAGCAACTTTTGACAAAAGCGGAAAAGCCTAAAGAAACCCACAGGCGGGTCTTGATCTCTATGTAATTCCCTTTCGGCTTCCCGGACGTGACGAGCAAGTGCTTCACTTTGCTTATGGACCGCCTGGCTCATATCTTCACTGTACTTTTGAGCCTCTTTGATCTTTGCCTCTTGATGAACGACCAAGGCTTGCAGTTCATCGAGTTTTTCAAGGGCTCGGTCCTTTTCTTGTAGTACTTGGTCGTACTGAGCTATCCCATCTCTTTCTTTGCAGCGTAGCTCAGTGAGACTTTTGTTGAGTCTCCGATTGGCCTCTCGCTCTTGGCGTATTTCTGACCGAGTCTTGGTGAGTTCTTGAAATAACTCCTTGATCGTCTGAGCCTGTTTTGCTGATTCGGTCTCTAGGCGTGCTGATTTGGCGGTTATTTCTTGAAGTTGGCTATCCGAGCTAGTTCTAGAAGTTTTGGATGCTCGGATAGCTTGCTCATTAGAGTCAGCACACTGGTCCTTGAGGCGCTCTATTTCATGATCCTTTTTCTTGCATTGCCTTTGCAGACCATCTATGGTGAGGATAGATTCTTGCTCTCTTTCTTCAAGGGCCCTCATCTAGGCTCCCATGATTTATATCCTCTGGGTCAAGGCGTCGACTTGAGCTTGCAGCTCTTCACTGTTGGCGTTTGTAATGAGTGAGGTGGATGGTTGAGACATCCCTCTTCTTTTTCTCCATACCTCATAGTCACCGGAGACAACCACTCGAGCTTTTCCTAGCTCTCTATCTCCCATAAAAATTGGTCTCTTCCATGCTTTTCTCACGGCTAGTGAGTTGGCGATTGTGCATGGGTCTCTGAAGAAACACAGTCCTCCGAGTTCCCCTCGAGAAATTGTAGTTTGAGTCCTCATGAGTTGCCTCATAGCTACTCTAGGTGAGTAGGCTATGGAACCCCTGAGTCCTATCAAGGGTATGTTCGGATAGTCTCCACATCTGATGAGAACTGGGCCGAGTCGGAACCAAGGGCAGACCCATGATAAATTGTTGGTGTCCTTTTGTTCCAACTCGTCCCTCCACTCTGAAGTTAAGCATCGTTGGAGAGGGATTTTGGAGAAGCTCCTCAAAGGGTCGGGGAACACCCCCATGCGACTAGAGGCGTAAAAATGCGTAATGCCCCACACGAAGAGCAGTGAAGAGCAGCAACAAAGTGTTTTTCCTTGCTTCTGGCGGCAGAATTCCACCGAGAGTAAGGTGTCGGCAAGAATTGCAGGCAAGGGACTCTTCAAGTTCACGTCCCAAGCGAAGAAGGCGTCCATGACTGCTTGATCCACTATGTCGAGGTGGAAGGGGAACAAGATCGTTCCAAATATGATTAAGGCCAGGGTTTTGTTAAAAACGACCCATTCTGCCCTTTCAGCCAAAGCGGACAGATGGTCTTCTAACATTGAAACTTTCCAACCCTGGATGTTCCCTTTTCCTATCAGGGTAGTCTGCCGGAAAACAGGTGGATGATGGCAGCTACTTGTGCTGCAGGAGTATATGCCCCGTGGCGGATATGGACCCCGACTGATTTGGGCCATTTTAGCATAATTTCGTACTCCTCTAAGGTTGACACCATATCAAACTGCGGAAATTCGAAGCATCGCAGACTGGAGTTCCAGAAATGAACTAATACCCTGACGAAAACTTGGTCGACATAGATCTTCAGCAGGTCGAGAATCCGTCCATAGGATTTTTCAAAGTCAGAGCGGACCTCTGGTGGCATTATTGGGCAAAGCCGTTCCAATTTTTCAGTATGGTATCAGGGAATATCCACCTTCTTCAATTGTCTACTAGTCCCCTCCATTTTCTAAAACCAAAATGCATGTTTTATGAAAATGATGCTTATTGGATGAATGTCATTGTTTATTTTTTATTTATCATGTTTTGTATGATATTTGCGCATTTTTTGAAAAATAAACTACCTATATGAATGAGTGTAATATTTTAATCAAGGTCCTATTTATTGTTTTGAAATCGGGAAAAGAAGAGAAAATTTTATTGGATTTTTATTTTTATTTTATAGCCTTTTATCTCTTCTGTCGGACTGCCTGGCTACTTAGCTTACAAAGAACCTGAAACCAGGCTTGCTAAAAGGCAGACTGTCCAAGATAAAAATATGGCTTTATGCGAAAGAATTATTTATCATCCCTTATCTCTTCTGTTGGACTGTGTGGCTACTTAGCTTACAAAGAACCTGAAACCAGGCTAGCTAAAAGGCAGGCTGTCCGAGATAAGGGCGTTTATTGCAAAAATGTTTTTTGTGATTTTTCTGTTGTTTGATTATGCTATGCAATAGACAAATGCAGCAAACAAATGTACACACAATTCGATCATCCCTGAATAGGCGAGAATTCGTTTTAATCACGAGGTAGGGTTTTCCTGCAGAAAAGTGCATTGGCGAAGGTAGGTTCTAACTGTTCTCACCAAGGCTAAGGCCCCCAAGGTGCCCCCATTATAGGGTCCCCACTCTCCAGCCTTCCGACCATGCTTAGCACTAAGGCCATAGTCAGTCTTTGTGCCAAAAGAGGAAGGTTATCACCTTGAGTGGTGGTTTCTGATCACACTAGTGGGCACAAGGCCATCACTACAGCAAACCGTACCTGCCACCCACTCCCTATGGATTTCTCACTTGCCCCCGGGTATAGAGGGAACTGTTGTGTGCAAGGGTTTGTGTATAGTTTTTATTTCAAACAATTGCGTAAGTATAATCAGACAACAGTTATTAAAGCCAAGCAATAAAAACATGTTATAATACAAGGTAGGGTAAAAGCGTAATTTTTTTGGTTTATTTATTTTTAAGCTGGTCCATCACTAAATGGGATCAACTTTCTAGGCTTCCCCAGTGAAGTCACCATCTGTCGCCGCTGTCAAAACTAGGCGGTCGGAGCGATGCGATGGTTTCGACTTTCCATTTTTCGCGTTTTTATTGGTGTGGTTACAACGCCTTTAGGTTGTCCGAAAACTGGGCTGAACCGAGAGGCGAGGTTTTCGAAAAGGCGCTCTTGGGTTGTCCGATAACCGGGCTAACCCAAGAGCTAGTTTTTGAAGGGTTCATCTGGAGTCGCCACCGATGTTTTTACCGGAAACATCGGAAAATGAGTGAAAAGGCATTGGTTTTCGAAAAACCAACTTTGGTCATTAGAACCAGAGTTGGGTAATGGAGTTAGTTATGCGTAAAGGAAGTGTTAGTTCCTTTACGACGCCCCTTTTGGATTCCCTATGATAGGCCATCTATTTAAAAAATATAATCCGGTGAAAAATATGCTTTTACCCTTTTATTTGCGGAATTTAAAGATTATGACTACATGGCCCTATATCTATTGCATAATTGAAATAAAGCGATAAAAGAGAGAGAGAGAGTGTAGAAACCTCCGAGGCACGCTTTCTATTAATTGTTTAAAACATTGGGTGCTTTTTGGCAGTCCTTCACTCTTTACAACGCTGGAATCTCCCAAAAACGCTATAAAACGCTCTAGAAAACACTCAGAAACTCCAGAAATGCTTTGGAGGGGTTCTAGAGAGAGAATTTGAAGAGATTTCTAGAGAGAAGGAGGAAGAACTGTGTGAAAATGAGGGGAATGAGGCTCCTATTTATAGGGATTCGCGTCTGTCAAGTCGAGACGGGCCGTCTCGTCTGACAAGATTGAGACGGCGGTCTTGCCAATCGAGACGGCCGTCTCGCCTTGCAGGAATGGCGAGACGGCCGTCTCGCCAAACAAAACGGTGGTCTCGAATCCGAGACGGCGGTCTCGACCCTAAAAGGCGAAAATCCTTATTTTTATGCCAAAAACCCCTCTTATCCTAGTATGGGGCCTAATAGTCTCTCCTAGTGGCTTCTTAGGCTTCATCCATCTTCGAAAAGGAGGTCTTCTGGTCTTTATTATGAGGCGAGGCAAGATTTGGGGTCTACAGGTGTGCTAATGATGCTTCACCAATCCGGGATGACTTTCCCGACGAGGGTTTGTTTGCACTTTCTGCTTCTTTTCCAACACCTTGGTTTGCAAACATTGTTAATTATCTTGTAGCTTATGTTTTTCCTCCCTTAGCATCCAAAGCTCAATGTGATAAACTTAAGAGCGATGCTAAGTATTATATTTGGGATGACCCGTATTTGTGGAAGTTGTGCAGTGACCAGGTTACCAGGAGATGCATTCCAGACCATGAGATTGACTCGGTCCTACAATTTTGTCATTCTTCTACAACTGGTGGTCATCTTGGCATTCAGAGGACAACTCACAAGGTGCTTGACTGTGGTTTCTATTGGCCCACCATCTTCAAGGATGCGTTGAGAATTTGTAGCACTTGTGAGCAGTGTTAGAGAGCAGGAGGGTCCCTTACATGGAGACAGCAGATGCCCTGTCGCCGCCATCAAAACGAGGCGGTCGGAGCGACGCGATGGTTTTTTCGACCCTCTTTGATTTTTGCGTTTTTTATGGGTGGGTACAACGTCCTTAGGTTGTTCGATAACCGGGCTAACCTAGAGACGAGGTTTTCGAAAAGTGTTCTTGGGTTGTCCGATAACCGGGCTAACCCAAGAACGGGTTTTGAAGGGTTCGTGGAGTCGCCACCGATGTTTTTACCGAAAACATCGGAAAAGGAATTTAAAAGGCGTTGGTTTTCGAAAACCAACTTTGGTCATTAGAACCAGAGTTGGGTAAGGGAGTTAGTTACGTGTAAAGGAAGTATTAGTTCCTTTACGACGCCCCTTTCGGGTTCCCTATGATAGGCTGGCTACTTTGGATAAATAAATAAACTGGAAAATTGCGCTTTTACCCTTTTATTATGCGGTATTTAAAGATTATGACTACATGGCCCTAGCGTCTATTGCATAATTTTAAATGAAAGCGGTAAAATTGGGAAGAGAGAGGATGCACCTCAAAAGCAAGCTTTTTATATTTCTCTTTTAAAGAATGGGTGCTTTTTGGCAACCCTTCACTCTACAACTCTCAAAAACTCCGGAAATGCCTCGGAGGGATTCTAAAGAAGATTTAGAACGCTCAATTTATGCCTAGAGACACTTAGAAACTCTGGAAATGCTTCGGAGGGATTCTAGAGAGAGAATATCTAGAGAGAAGGAGGAGCTACTATGCTTGGTGTGTTGAAATGAGGGGAGGGAGCCCCTATTTATAGGTTTTCGCGCCTGACAGTGGCGAGACCGCCGGTCTCGTCTGACAAGGTCGAGACCGCCGTCTGGAAAATCCA
Source organism: Sphenostylis stenocarpa (assembly GCA_963425845.1). NCBI lineage: Eukaryota > Viridiplantae > Streptophyta > Magnoliopsida > Fabales > Fabaceae > Sphenostylis > Sphenostylis stenocarpa. Next base: position 31,299,198 of record OY731404.1, read on the forward strand.
GACCGTCGTCTCGACCATGCAGGGGGTCGAGACTACCGTCTGGAAAACCCAGACCGCCGTCTCGACCTTTGCAGTGGCGAGAATGCCGTCTGGACAAGCGAGACGGCGGTCTCATCCCTGGTGTGAGGCGAGACGGCGGTCTGGTCTTCCCAGACGGCGGTCTCGTCCCTTCAGGCGCGAGAACGTTATTTTTCGGGCCAAAAAACCCTCCTATCTTAGTACGGGGGCCTAATAGTCTCTCCTAGTGGCTTGTTAGGCTTTGGCCGTCTTCAAATAGGAAGCTTTCTGGCTTTATTTGGAGGCCGGGCAAGATTTGGGGGTCTACAGCTGCCCCCCCTTTACCCGACCAGTCGACTGCTGGCCTTTTGTGCTGAGGTGATCGACTGGAGGGTAAAGGAGTTGACCCTCTTGCCCGGTTACCCTTCAGATACTCCGTCTTTGCGGCAGATGATCTTCTGGGGAAATGTTGTGTTGTGCGCTTCTGGGATGCTCCTTCGACGCAGTAGCTGACCCCTTCGGCTGATGAGTACGAACCCCCATCTGGTTTGACGAGTACCCCCGCCCGGTAAGCCCCCTTTTGTAAGGCCTAAGTTTACACCCCCATCTGGTGTTTGACGAGTACTAACCCCCGCCCGGTAAGCCCCCTTTTGTAAGGCTTGATGAGTTTACACCCCCATCTGGTGTTTGACCTCCGGATGCTCCATCTTGCGGTAGTTGATCCTTTGGTTGACGAGTACGAACCCTCGTCTGGTTTTGGTGCCTCTGGATGCCCCTTCTTGCAGTGGATGATCATTTCGCAATGGTGGCGTCTTATTGATTCTAACCATGCGCCGTTGACTGGGGAGTGATGTTGGTAGATGCTCTTGGATTTCTTGGATGGTCGTCCAGGCTGCTCCTGGGGACTTTGTTGTTTGTCCATCCAACTTTGTTAGTTGCTGGAGATTCTTTGTGATTATCCGACCCTTGCTGGCTGGTCGGGTTCTTCTCTTCTCCTTTTTGTGTTTGGTTTTTGCTTCGAGCGTGCGCCTTTTTTCTTAAGCTTCTTTTTGTTACGCTGACTTTTGTAAAGGGTGGCAAAAGGTCGGCGAAGTCGTACCGAGATACCCTTTTTGGTTTGTTCTTTATGAATGCAAACATGAGGTTGGATGCTTTTTATTTGTCTATAGTATTTTTGTTTGTTTTATTTTTGGCGAAGTTATTTTTGTGCAACTATTTGTGTGTGGATGCTTGTTGATGCAATTTTATTTTAGTTAAGGACATCTTAGAAAGTGATCGGTACTTTCCTTCTTTTTGTCCTCTCGTGATTATTGTTTTTGCATTTTTTTGTTCTAACCCTATTTTTTGCCTAGACCGCCCTTTGCGGGTTTTCGATCTAGCGGGTTCTAATGGGCTCTCTTTTTTCCTTTTTATAAAAGCCTTATCTTTTGCCTAGACCGCCCTTTGTGGGTTTTCGATCTAGCAGGCTACCCTGTACCTTTTTACTTGAGACGACCCTGGTTGGTGATGTTCGTCTTTGCCTTTATGCTTTCTCGAATTGCTTGTTTTATGCATGCTCAAGTTTCGTTAATACAGAGGCATTTATGCAGGCAGGTAAAGAAAAGAGAAAGACAATTTTATTGATATAACCAGATGGTTTATTTTTACATGGGGGTTTACAATAGAATTTGTAAGCATGGATGGCCAAGGTTGGCTAAACTGTATGAGGGTGCCACAGTCATGTCTGTGATTTTTGTTTCCCCATTTTTCCTAGTCCCTTCAGTTGAGATGCTCGAATCCGGAGTGAAGACTATGCGAAGTCTGCTTACTGTTGCGAAGGCATTACCTTAGTCGCCTTTGTGGTTTTCGGCTAAGGTAATCATTGCTCGGTTTTTCTCTTTTTTTTTTTTTTTTTTTTTGGAACTTCTAGTTTTTTGCCTAGGACATGTCCTAGCGAGGAATGTAGACCCTATCTTTTGCCCAGGACGCTCTTTGCGAGTTTTCATCCTGACGGGTCATGAGCAATGTCTTTAGGCGTAATATTTTTTCACTGCATCTGAGTTGACAAGATATCGGAGTTCTTCTCCATCAATGTTGGTGAGGATAAGGGCTCCTCCTGAGAAGGCTCGCTTGACCACAAAGGGTCCTTCATAGTTAGCTGCCCATTTCCCGATCTTGTCTTTCTGGGCTGGAAGCAGTTTTTTCACTACTAGATCTCCTTCTTGGAAGGTGCGGGGATTGACCTTCTTGTCGTAGGCTTTCTTGATTTTCTTCTGATAAGCTTGCCCCCAACATATGGCATCCAACCGCTTTTCTTCGATTAGGCTCAACTGATCATACCGGTTTTGGACCCATTCAGCTTCTGTCAGCTTTGCTTCCATAATAACTCGCAGGGAGGGTATTTCAACCTCTACTGGTAGTACGACCTCCATTCCGTATACGAGGGAAAACGGGGTAGCCCCTGTGGAGGTTCGTACCGACGTTCAGTAGCCATGCAAGGCAAAGGGAAGCATTTCATGCCAATCTTTGTAGGTGACCACCATTTTCTGAATGATTTTCTTGATATTTTTATTGGCTACCTCTACTGCACCGTTCACTTTGGTCGGTACGGAGAGGAATTGTGGTGCTGGATTTTGAAGTTTTGGCATAATTCCTCCATCATCTTATTGTTGAGATTGGTCCCATTATCAGTAATGAGCCTATGAGGGATGTCGTACCGACACATAATATTTTTCTTGATGAATGTGGTCACCACTTTCCGGGTTACATGTGTGTATGATGCCGCTTCAACCCACTTGGTGAAATAGTCGATTGCTACCAATATGAAGCGATGGCCGTTAGACGCTTTGGGTTCGATGGGTCCGATGACATCCATGCCCCACATAGAAAATGGCCATGGTGTAGTCAGGTTACTGAGAGGTGCAGGTGGCACATGAATGTTATCGGCGTATACTTGGCACTTGTGACATTTCTTGGCATATTGGTGACAATCAGCTTCCATCGTGGACCAATAGTACCTTGCCCTGAGGATTTTCTTTGCCATGACATGCCCGGGTGCGTGGGTTCCAAAAGTCCCCTTGTGGATTTCTCTTATTAAGGTTTGGGCTTCTTCTTGGTCCACGCACCTTAAGAGAGTGGAATCGGGGCTCTTTTTGTAGAGGGTTCCTTCAATCAACGTGAACCCTACGACCCTTTTGTGAATGGTTCGCTTATCATTGTCAGTGATCCCTTCGGGGTATTCGCCTTTCATGAGGTACTGCTTGATGTCATGGTACCAGGGGTTTTGATCGTGCTCGCCATTTACTGCCATGCAGAAAGCTTGTTTGTCATGCAGTTTGACTTGAATGACTGGCATCTCATGTTCCTGGTCCAGGGCAAACATGGATGATAGAGTGGCGAGGGCGTCGGCAATCTGATTGTCCTCCCTTGGGATATACTGGAAAGTGACGCTTTCCATTCTTGAGACCATCTCGCGGATGTACTCTAGATATGGGATTAATTTGGTGTTTCGGGTTTCCCATTCACCTTTGAGTTGATAGATGACAAGGGATGAATCACCGAATATTTTGAGTTTAGTGACCCCATGACCTAAAGCCGCCCGGATTCCTAGCGCACATGCTTCGTATTCGGCCATGTTATTGGTGCAATCGAAATTAAGCCTGGCCGTTACAGGAATGTGTTTCTTTTCGGGGGATATCAAGATAGCTCCTACCCCATGTCCAAGCATGTTTGAAGCCCCATCGAAGAACATGGTCCACATTTCTTCTTTGGTCTCCTCGTGTTTGATGTGCATGATATGCTCATCGGGAAAGTCATCTTGTAAGGATTGGTATTCGTCTGTGGATCCATGGGCTAGATAATCCGCTAGGGGAATTCCTTTAATAGCTTTCTGGGTGACATGAATGATGTCAAATTCTGAGAGGAGAACCTACCACCTAGCTATTCTTCCAGTTAAAATGGGCTTCTCGAAGAGGTATTTGATTGGATCCATTTTGGAGACCAACCATGTTGTATGTCGAGCCATATACTGTCTGAGACGTTGAGTGACCCACACCAATGCGCAACAAGTTTTTTCGAATGGTGTATAACAGGTTTCGTAGTCCGAGAATTTCTTACTGAGATAATAAATGGCCCGTTCCTTTTTCCCGGTTTCATCATGCTGGCCGAGCACACATCCCATGGACTCTTCAAGGATTGATAGATATAGGATCAGAGGTCTCCCTTCAACGGGTGGTACCAATACTGGTGGATTGGTTAAACATGTTTTGATTTTATCGAACGCTTGTTGGCATTCTTCATTCCACACCGTTGGTTGATTTTTGCGCAACAGTTTAAAGATGGGTATACATTTATCCGTTAACTGCGCGATGAAACGGGCAATGTAATTTATTCTACCCAAAAAACCTCTGACCTCCTTTTCCGTGCTTGGTGGAGGCATTTCCAAAATTGCCTTGGTTTTGTCGGGGTCCACCTCGATTCCTCTTTCACTGACAATGAACCCTAGGAGTTTTCCTGATCGTACTCCGAAAGTACATTTTGTCGGGTTCAGTTTGAGTTGATACTTCCAAAGCCGATCAAAAAGTTTTCGGAGATATTGAATGTGGTCCATTTCATTTCTGGACTTGGCGATCATGTCGTCCACATATACTTCTATTTCTTTGTGGATCATGTCATGGAATAGCGTGACCATAGCCCTTTGGTAGGTAGCCCCTGCATTTTTTAGCCCAAACGACATTACCCGATAGCAGAAGGTACCCCATGGTGTAATGAATGAGGTTTTTTCTCTATCCTCAACAGCCAACTTGATTTGGTTGTACCCCGCATACCCGTCCATGAAGGAATACAGCGTGTTGGTAGCGGTATGATCTACCAGCGTGTCTATGTGTGGTAGGGGAAAGTCGTCCTTTGGACTTGCTCGATTGAGGTCCCTATAATCCACGCAAACCCTGACCTTCCCGGTCTTTTTGATGACCGGTACTATATTAGCCAACCACTCTGGGTATTTGGAGACCACCAGGAAGTTGGCATCCAACTGCCTTTGCACCTCCTCCTTTATCATTAAGGACCAGTCGGGTTTAATTCTCCTGAGCTTTTGCTTTACAGGTCGGAACCCCTCTTTTAGTGGTAATCTGTGTTCCACTATACTCGTGTCAAGCCCTGGCATGTCATGGTACGACCAAGCAAATACATCCACATATTTGAAGCACTTGGTGGATTTGATGAAGACATAATATTTTGTAGATATAGTTTAGTTTGTGGGTGTGTAGATGAATAGGCTACGTATAGAACTTAATCTCTTGATAGGCCAATATATTTTGTGATAAGCTCCTTAATATGATGCATCTCAGTGAAAACATTTTTCTGCATGAAAAACTAACATTTAAACATTAAAAGAACAAACTAAGTTTTTCAATCTGTTGAAAATGATTTTCAATCTCTTAAAATCACTTAATGAATTTTTCAATATCAAGGTTTCGCATTTTCAATCTATTGAAATATTTTTTAATCCATTGAAACAGAAAGACTATTTTTCAGTCTAAGAGTTTTCAGAAAAATCAATCTGTTGAAATATTTTTTAATCTGTTGAAACAGAGAGACTATTTTTCTAACTAAGTATTTGCAGGATTTCAATCTGTTGAAATGATTTTCAATCGATTGAAACAGAGAGCTATCATTTTTCATAAAACTGTTTCAATCCATTAAAAACTCGAATCAATCGATTGAATGAAGTTTTTAAATGAAATCAATCGATTGAATCGACGTTTTAATCGATTGAAATGCATTCTGATCGATCATAGTTTCATTCTGATCGATCATAACTTGGTCTAATCGATCATAATACATTTCGAATCGATCAGAATCGATTCTAACCTGTTTTACATTGTTTCTGATCGATCATTTACCTCTCTGATTCAGTTTTTAATTAATGAAACGTTCTGGTTCTCTGTTTTACTTTATAAATACAGATTTGATCTATCTTTTAAAAAAAAACACAACTTGAGAAAACATTTGAAATCAATCTGTGAAGCTATCATATCCGTGACTTTCTCTCGCATTCAAGAACTTTTCATATCATAAGGTGCTTTGATCAAGATAGTGGTCAATCAAAGAGAGAAAGTGTTGTGTTAGAATCTGTTTTGGACAATTTTATTGATAGAACTCGCAGTCCGTGTTTTTTCTTTTCATACTCTTTTGTAAAGTGTATTTGTGCAGGTTGGAATTTGATCTCGCACTTGTTACGATGAATCGGATTTGGTTATCGGGTGGTTTTCAAGAGTCTATCTTGTGGGTTTGTAAGATAGTTCTTGGGGTAGAATGGTGAGTATCTACTCGGTTGTAAATTTCACTTGGTATTAGTGGAACTTGGCAGATTTGTCAAGAACTCGGACGTAGCTTCGGTATAGAGTGAACCAGTATAAATTTGTGTGTTGAATTTCTTCTTTCATCTCTTTTATTTTCTGCCTATATACTTGTTGTGTTTAAAATCAATCTACCTTTGCAAGAATTGAATAAAGATAAATCATTCTTCCAAAAGAAAGTAAGTTTTGCGAAAATGTTTTATAAAGTTCAATTCACCCCCCCTCTTGAACTCAACCATTAATTCTTTCAATTGGTATCAGAGCTGGTTCTTGTATGTTACTCAAGAAATCGGTCCAAGAATGGCTGAGGGAAATATGAATTTTTCAGAAGGAGCCTCCATAAACAGGCCTCCTCTTTTTTCTGGTGTGAATTATTCTTTCTGGAAGGTTAGAATGAAAATATTTATTGAATCTCTTGATAGAGGCATTTGGGAAACAATTGTTAATGGTCCTTACAAACCAACTCATACAGTAGATGGTAAAGTAGTTGAAAAAAATTGGGCTGAATTAATTGATGTAGAAAATAGTAGAGTCCAATATAATTATACTGCAAAAAATATTATTACCTCTGCTTTAAATCTTGATGAGTTTTTCAGGGTGTCTCAATGTGCCTCTGCCAAAGAAATGTGGGAAATTCTAGAGGTCACACATGAAGGTACTTCTGATGTGAAAAGGGCGAGAAAGCATGAGTTAATTAGGGACTATGAATTGTTTAAAATGCAGCAAGGAGAAACAATTGCAGATGTACGAAAAGGTTCACGCACATAGTCAATCATCTAATTGGACTAGGGAAGATTTTTGACAAAGAAGAGTTGAACATCAAAATCTTGAAGTGTTTGGACAGAACTTGGCAACCAAAGGTGACAGCTATATCGGAATCAAGAGACTTGACTCGAAATGACTACTCGCTTCACTTTTTGGTAAGTTAAGGGAACATGAGTTGGAAATCAATCGGTTTAAAGAACAAGAGAATGCGAAAAAGAAAAGTAGAAACATTGTTCTCAAGACGATTGAAGAAAACAGTGAGTCTGAAGGAGATGAATCCGAAAATCTGACTTTGTTGGTCAAGAAATTTGGGAAATTTCTTAGAAGGAAGAACAAAACTGGCCAAGTAAAAAGGTACACTGATAAAAAGACTGAATCTATTCAAAATACTATTACTTGTTATTCTTGTGGTAAGCAGGGACATATAAGGAGTGATTGTCCGGAAAAGACCCAGAATCAGAACAAGAAAGATTCAAAATACAAAGGGAAAAAGGCCTACATAGCTTGGCAAGACAATGATTCATCCTCCAGTTCTGGATCCGAAGGTGAAGAGGTGAACCTATGTTTAATGGCTGGTTGTGAATCTTCTTCATCACATGCAAGTTCAACTCCTACAGAGAATGAAATGAATTACAGCACATTACTAAATGCTTTCAATGAAATGCATAGTGAAGCCAGAAATTTATCTCATACAAATAATCGGTTGAAAGGTTTAAATAACTGGTTAGAAAATAGAGTTAAAATTCTGGAAAAAGAACTATTAGAAAGCAAAACAGATTTAGAACATCTAGATATAATCTATGCATCTCACGGATATTGTTGCTGCTAATAAGAATTGTGAAAAGTGTATTCTTCTCGCAAGATAAGGTTGATTACTTGATTAAAACTTTGTCTAAGTTTACTCAAGGTAAAGAGAATTTAGATGCACTCCTTGGGTCTCAAAACTGTGTGTTTGAACATTCTGGAATCGGGTACAAACCTAAGATTGGGGTAAAAACTAAAAAATATTTGAACTTCTTTTCATTTAGAAAAGCTACAACATCCCCTTTCTCATCTTATCATTACTGCATGAAGAAAGGACATACTATCAAATTTTGTCATGCTAGAAAATATTTTGTGCCGCAAGGTAGGAAGAGATGGGTTCCAAAACATGTTAAACGGAAAATTTGACTCCTAAGGACCCAAAATACGTAAGGGTACCAAATACTTGATGTTTGATTTTTCAGGAACAGCAACAAGAGTCTCTTTGGTACCTGGATAGCGGATGCTCAAGGCACATGACAGGTGACATTTCAAAATTTCGAAACTAAGATTGAAGAATGGAGGTCATGTGACTTATGGAGACAACAACAAGGGAAGAATTCTAGGTTCCGGAGATATTGGAGATGGTGAATCGAGTTATCATTCACAATGTTCTTCTTGTTGAAGGTCTCAAGCACAATCTAATCAAGTATAAGTCAGTTATGTGATCTTGGTCACAAAGTAATCTTCAAACCAGAAAAGTGCCTTATCCGTGAACCGAGAATCGACACGGTAATGTTGGTAGGTAAGAGGTTAAACAACATATACATGTTAGATATCAAGCATTCTATATCATCTCAAAGTTGTCTTCTTACTAAAGAAGAAGAATCTTGGTTGTGGCATAGAAGGCTTGCTCATATACATCTTAACCATCTTGACAAACTGATTTCTAAAGAGTTAGTTTCTGGGCTACCTAAGCTTCGAATCCTGAAAGACAAAATCTGTGAAGCTTGTTTGAAAGGCAAACAAACTAGAAAATCCTTTTCAAACAAAAACATTGTTTCAACTTCCAGACCTTTGGAACTGCTTCACATGGATTTGGTTGGTCCTTCAAGGAATAAAAGCCTAGGTGGTAATCTTTATATCATGGTAATTGTTGATGACTTTTCCAGATTTACCTGGACTGTTTTTCTTAAAGCCAAATCTGATTCTTACAAATCTTTCAAAAAGCTTGCCAAGGTTTTACGAATCAGTGCATGTTGTTTTTAATGAGTCTCCTCGAGTGTTGTAGAATAAAACAACAGGTACTGCAGATGAAGAAAATTTAACTGATAATTCTTATCAGTTGAAACTTCCCAGTAGCTCAGATCAGCATATTGTCGAAGAAGGTGATCAATCTATTGATCCTGCAAAAGCTGATCCACCAATAATTACTGAAGAACAGGAAGAAGATGCCCTGGAAGAGCTTCCCAAAGAGTGGATTGTCCCAAGAGATCTCTCTCTAGACAATGTCATCGGGCAAATCAATAAGGGAGTATCTACTAGACATTCTCTTAATCAATTCTGTAATCATATGGCATTCATTTCACAAATAGAGCCTAAGACAGTTAAAGAAGCATTAAATGATGAATACTTGGTTTAGTGCCATGCATGATGAGCTTAATCAATTTGAAAGGAATAACGTGTGGGAATTAGTTCCTAAAATCAAAGATATCAATGTAATTGGTACTAAGTGGGTATTCAAAAACAAACTAGATGAACACGACATTATCACTAGAAATAAAGCTAGATTGGTAGCCAAAGGGTATAACCAACGAGGAGGGTATTGATTTTGATGAAACCTTTGCACCTGTAGCTAGACTTGAAGTCGTCAGATTATTATTAGCTTATGCTTGTTTAAGTGGTTTCAGATTACTACGAGATGGATGTCAAGAGTGCCTTTCTTAATGGACTCATCAATGAAGAAGTGTATGTTTCTCAACCTCCTGGGTTTGAAAATCACAAGCATCCCGACCATGTCTACAAATTGAAAAAGGCCCTTTATGGTTTAAAGCAAGCACATAGACAATGGTATGAGAGGTTAAGTAACTTCTTAATTGATCAAGGGTACAAGCGAGGTGAAGTTGATAAAACTCTATTCATTAAGAAATCTAGAACCGACATTATTCGGTGCAGGTGTATGTGGATGATATCATTTTCGGTTCTACAAATAATGCCTTGTGTAATAAGTTTGTTAAAGAAATGCAAAGTGAATTTGAAATGTCTATGATGGGAGAATTGAATTTCTTTCTTGGTCTCCAAGTTAAACAATTAAGAAATGGCATTTTTCTAAGTCAATCTAAATACTGCAATGAGTTATTAAAGAAGTTTGATATGCACAATTGCAAGGAATCCTCTACACCCATGTCTACTAACTTCTTGTCTAGATTTAGATGAAAAAGGGAAATCTGTTGATCAAACTAAATATAGAGGATTGATTGGTTCTCTGCTATATCGATTGCTAGTAGACTCGACATTATGTTTAGTGTGTGCCTTTGTGCTAGATTTCAGGCAAACCCAAAGGAATCACATCTTACTCGCTGCTAAAAGGATTCTGAAGTACCTCAAAGGAACCGTTAATGTTGGACTATGGTATCCTGAAGGTGCATCTCTTAAACTTGTTGGATTTTTTGATTCGACTTTGTAGGATGTAGATTGGACAGAAAAAGTACCTTTGGTACATGTCATTTACTTGGGAAGCAGTCTCATATCTTGGCACGACAAAAAGCAAGCATGTGTTGCTCTTTCAACTACGAAGCTGAATACATTGCAGTTGGGAGCTGTTGTGCTCAAAGTATCTACCTTAAGCAACAAGCTGACGAGACTATGGAGTGACACTAAATACGGTACCTCCGGTTTGTGATAATACTAGTGCAATAAATTTAACTGAGAATCCTATTCAACACTCTAGAACTAAGCATATTGAAATTAGACACCACTTTATTAGAGAACATGTATCTAGGGGTGACTGTGAAATTTTATTCATTGAATCTGAAAAACACTTAGCTGATTTATTCACTAAACCACTTCCTAGAGACAGACTTAATATGCTTAGGACTGAATTAGGAATTCTAGATATATCTAGTATTGAATGATTGATTCTTTATGGTGATAATGTGCTCTTTAACAGGTTAATAACAACTTCAATCGATTAATAATTGTATGAAAAACTTGAAATTATATGTTTCAATCAATTGAAATTGCGAAATAATCTGTTGATTTCCTGATTCTTACTCTTTGTTATTGATATGTTATCAGTTCAATCGATTAAATATGCTTTTAATCGATTTATTTCATTAAACCTTGTAGCTCTGCATATTTTCTTCTATAAATCAATCGATTAAATCTTCGATTCAATCGATTGAATTCACTTTTGATACTCTGCATGATTTTCTTCCACAAAACCAATCGATTAGATTTTCGGTTCAATCGATTTATTTTACTTCTGAGTATCTGCAATTGCAAAATCAATTGGTTTCACGAAATATCAATTGATTAATTTTTTCTAGGGCTAGTTGTATATACTCTGTCACTAAACAATTACTGCAGAGTGGATTGAATGCATTTACAACAAGATAAACTTCAATTATTCTCTTAAATATCAAAGATATCAAATAAAAGTTGATTGACTCTGATTGGATATCAGATGTGAGGGTAATTAAGGTGCACAGTACACATTCCTTCTCTCTCTCCACCTTTATCATCACTGCGCAGAAGCAGAGAAGCAGTTATATAGAAAAGACAAAACTGTGAAGTTAAAGGGATCACGAGCTCTAAAAACTGTAGTGTTTTTCCTCCTTGAACAATTCTCTCTTCTCGGTTATCCCTCTGATCATTCCAAAAAATCAAAGGATGCTCAAACGTACAAAATTCGGTAGGAAGAAGTCCAGCAGAGGCGAGTCTTCTACTGCAAGGCAAGAACCAAATGTTGGAGGTCGGATTGAAACCTGGTTCAATGGGAACCAAGAGAAAATGGATTTGTTTATCCATGAAATGAGCCGGAAACAAGTCAATATTCCCAAGGTTCTAAAGTTCTCCTGGTTTGACACCGAAGGCTTCGGAGGTGTTCGGAAGCTACTTGCAAGATCAAAAACTTCAAAAGTTTCGGAGTTGAATGGTAGAATTTACCACGACTTAATTAAAGTATTTTTTACTAACTTGTTCTTTGAAGGTTCCACTTTAAAAACCCAAGTCAAAGGAGTAGACATTGAGATAACGCCAAATGTCCGGAAAGAGGTCAGTTGGAATCAAGGATGAAGGTGTAAAAGTCACTAAAGGGTGTACTTCGGATGTTGAAGAATTTAATAAAGTTCGAGTACTTTCATTCATGCATGAAGATCAATCGTGACTCGTAAGTTCTTTCAATACTGGAAAGATGAAGCTAGAGGAAAGGGTTCTCGCTTTCATTGTGGCCTGGCGACTCACACCCGGGGGAGCAATCATGCGAGTACTAAATGAAGGAGATTTGGTATCGATGTACTTGCATTCATCACGAGTAAGGGTGAACTGGGTTTTTGTTATCAAGGACCACATGATCAAAGCTAAGCGGCTGAGTGATTTCAAGTATCCTTATGTTATTTTGATTTCTAAGTTTTTAATGCATTTTGGTGTTGATTTGGAAGGGGAACTAGTTGAAATTGTTCGACCAACAAATGAGGTAAATAATTACGTTTCGCATAAAATGGGATTCATCAAAGTCGATGGTGAATGGATCTCAAAAGAAGAAGCTAGGAGAGGAGAAGACTTTGAAGAAGAAGAACAAGAGGAAAATATCAATGCCGATGTTCGGGAACTTCTACGAGCAAGACCATCCGACCCGATGGAAGAGGTGTCTCCACTGGAAATGATTCCATACACTCCACGGCTGACCGTGGCACGCCCTCGTCTCGGTTCGAAAGAACCATGTTGCATCAAGTGAGCAAGCCGCAAACCAACTAGAGAAGGCACATGGAGATGACGGTTGATCTGCGGGCTCGTCGGCATTATCCGGATGAAAACTTCATTGCCGATTTCAACATATTGACAACCAACTAGAAGACATCTACAACGGGATTGTTGAACTGCAATTTAATCAAGGTCCCGGGGATGAATGAAGGCTTATTTTTATGTTTCGTTATCTTGTTCTTAGTTTTTATTTGTTCTATTTTTATTTTGGGGTACCTACGTGGTACTACTTGGATTGTAACTAAAAACACTATTATTTGATGCAGTCAAATAGGGGGACAAGTGGTTTTTCTTAAAGTCGTCACTACACACACTCCACAAAATATATGTCTCCGGTCCGTTATTATTTGTGCAGGTGCGGTGGTTATTTGTCTCCATCAAATAGGGGAGATTGAAGCACTTGGTGGATTTGATGAAGACATAATATTTTGTAGATATAGTTTAGTTTGTGGTTGTGTAGATGAATAGGCTAAGTATAGAACTTAATCTCTTGATAGGCCAATATATTTTGTGATAAGCGCCTTAATATGAGGCATCTCAGTGAAAACATTTTTCTGCATGAAAAACTAACATTTAAACATTAAAAGAACAAACTAAGTTTTTCAATCTATTGAAAATGATTTTCAATCTGTTAAAATCACTTAATGAATTTTTCAATATCAAGGTTTCGCATTTTCAATCTGTTGAAATATTTTTTAATCCATTGAAATAGAAAGACTATTTTTCAGTCTAAGAGTTTTAAGAAAAATCAATCTGTTGAAATATTTTTTAATCTGTTGAAACAGAGAGACTATTTTTCTAACTAAGTATTTGCAGGATTTCAATCTGTTGAAATGATTTTCAATCGATTGAAACAGAGAGCTATCATTTTTCATAAAACTGTTTCAATCCATTAAAAACTCGAATCAATCGATTGAATGAAGTTTTTAAATGAAATCAATCGATTGAATCGACATTTTAATCGATTGAAATGCATTCTGATCGATCATAGTTTCATTCTGATCGATCATAACTTGGTCTAATCGATCAAGATACAGTTCTAATCGATCAGAATCGATTCTAACCTGTTTTACTTTGTTTCTGATCGATCATTTACCTCTCTGATTCAGTTTTTAATTAATGAAACGTTCTGGTTCTCTGTTTTACTTTATAAATACAGATTTGATCTATCTTTTAAAAAAAACACAACTTGAGAAAACATTTGAAATCAATCTGTGAAGCTATCATATCCGTGACTTTCTCTGCATTCAAGAACTTTTCATATCATAAGGTGCTTTGATCAAGATAGTGGTCAATCAAAGAGAGAAAGTGTTGTGTTAGAATCTGTTCTGGACAATTTTATTGATAGAGCTGCAGTCCAGGTTTTTTCTTTTCATACTCTTTTGTAAAGTGTATTTGTGCAGGTTGGAATTTGATCTCGCACTTGTTACGATGACTTGGATTTGGTTCTTGGGTGGTTTTCAAGAGTCTATCTTGTGGGTTTGTAAGATAGTTCTTGGGGTAGATTGGTGAGTATCTACTCGGTTGTAAATTTCACTTGGTATTAGTGGAACTTGACAGATTTGTCAAGAACTGGATGTAGCTCTGGTATAGAGTGAACCAGTATAAATTTGTGTGTTGAATTTCTTCTTTCATCTCTTTTATTTTCTGCCTATATACTTGTTGTGTTTAAAATCAATCTACCTTTGCAAGAATTGAATAAAGATAAATCATTCTTCCAAAAGAAAGTAAGTTTTGCGAAAATGTTTTATAAAGTTCAATTCACCCCCCCTCTTGAACTCAACCATTAATTCTTTCAATATTCCCTCAGAAGTTGTATCAATCCCTTTTTCATGCTACTTTCCATTTGGGTGCCAATGTTCACATTCTTCTCCTTATCCTCTTTTCCCAAATTGACAGTTTCTATTTCCTCTTGATGCGGTTGTATGATGCGTGTTTCTTTTTCCAGCATCCTTTGCATGTCCGGAGAAATGGTCTCCTGCTCACCGTCGGACTCAATCCATTCGTCTTCAGTTTCCAGGGTCCATGGAGATTCAACAATCACAGACATGATGTGTTTTAGGTTCTATTTTAGTCATAGATTTTATTATTCAATTTATCTTTGAAAGAATAATAAATAGAAGAGGGAAAAGAATGGATATGACAAAATGCCTCGTATATTAATGAAAAATGAAAATGTATGTACAAGCCCTTTTTAATCAAAAATTCCTGCGGCCACGGGCGGGGACCGCAGGAGATATAGAAAAAGCTTAAAAAAAGACCCTAGGGCTGATCCTCCCAATCCTCCCTCTCTGTTACTCTGGTTTTGACAGAGGTTTGTCATCCGTGTTGGAGGCAGAGGCATCAAAGGTGATCCAACCAGCGTCGATTAATTCCTGGACCTTATATTTCAAGGTCAAGCAGTTGTCGGTTGAATGCCCTGGTGCATCCGAGTGGTAACTACATTTCTCATGGGGTTTGTACCACTTGGGATAGGGAGGCTCCAGCTGCTTCTTGGGAGGGACACGTGCCAGGAGGCTGGCCTCTAACAGCTGGGGCAGCAGCTTCGCATAGGAGGTGGGGATAGGAGTGAACTTCCTCTCTCTTTTTTGTGGTTGTCGTCCTGTCTGAGGGGCGGAGGAAGGGGTTGCGAAATTAATGGCATGCATGGCCTCTTCCTTCTTTTTGAAAGGCTTCTTGGATGATGTGCTGGGAGGAGAGGGTCGTGCTATTTTGCCACTCCTCAGCCCTTGCTCCACTCTTTCCCCTACAGTGACTATGTCTGAGAAGAGATTGGAGGTACTGGCTATCGCCTTGTCGTAGTACGCTCCGGTCAGTGAGTCTATGAACATAGCCACTGTCTCTTTGTCTGTGAGTGGGGGCTCTATCTGGGCTGCCATTTCCCTCCACCTTTGGGCGTACGCTTTAAAAGGCTCGTCGTTCCTTTTGCTCAGAGTTCTAAGATCTGACCTGTCGGGGGTCAGATCGATGTTGTATTGGTAACGACGGAGAAAAGCGTCTGCCAGCTGTTTCCAGTTCTGGACCTGCCCTCTCTTTAACTGCATGTACCAGTTGAGAGCTGTGTCTGCCAAACTCTCCTAGAAGCAGTGAATCAGGAGTTTCTCATTGTCAGCATGGGCGGCCATCTTACGACAATACATCGTAAGATGGTTCTTTGGGCAGGTCATCCCGGCATACTTGGGGAAGTCCGGGATCTTGAATTTGGGAGGGAAGCGGATGTCCTTCATGAGGCACATGTCAGCCACCTCCTTGATGTCGAAGTTATGTCCTTCGATCGCCTTCAGCCTCTCCTCTAGGGCGGAGAGTTGTTGTTTGGACACTTCTGGAGTAAGGATGCGTGCAGTCTTAGCATCCTTCTCGCCAAAAAAGTATTCTTCCTCCTCTTCCTCATGGGGAGGGATATGTTCAGCTTGGTCTTCGCCTTTGCTCTGCCCCTGGCGTACGACCTCCATTAGTTGGGCCACTTGCTCGCGGAGGGTATTGACCTCCGCGGTGAGCTTCCGGTTTTGCTCCTCCAGATTTTCCATTGCCCTTGCTTTTTGTGCACGAGTACGAGTGGGGAGAGGACCAGCCACTTTCTAGAATGTCCGAGAAAGTTTTATTAATGCATGTTGAGTGCTTAGACTAACATGAATATGCTCATGCATGAGAGATTCTGTTTAAATGATGCTGAATGTGCTTTCATTTTTATTTTCTCTCTTGGTTTTTCTTTACTCATGTAATATGAATGATTTTGACTTTGTCAAAATTATAAATGTTTTGATTTTACCATTTTATTTGTTTTTGGATTTTTATTTGATGTTTATTTTATAGCCTTTTATCTCTTATGTCGGAACTACGTGGCTACTTAGCTTACAAAGAACCTGAAACCAGGCTAGCTAAAAGGCAGACTGTCCGAGATAAAATATGGCTTTATGCGAAAGAATATTTAGCGTCCCTTATCTCTTCTGTCGGAACTGCGTGACTACTTAGCTTACAAAGAACCTGAAACCAGGCTAGCTAAAAGGCAGACTGTCCGAGATAAGGGTGTTTATTTGTAAAATATTTTTGTGATTTTGTTCTGTTGTTTGTTTATGCTATGCAACATACAAATGCAACAATCATATGCACACACAATTCGATCATCCCCGAACATGCGAGATTTCGTTTTTATCACGAGGTAGGGTTTTCCTGCAGAAAAGTGCATTGGTCAGGGTAGGTTCTAGCTGTTCTCACCAGGCTAAGGCCCCCAAGGTGCCCCCATTATAGGGTCCCCACTCTCCAGCTGTCCGACCATGCTCAACACTAAGGCCAGAGTCGGTCTTGTTGCCAAAAGAGGAAGGTTATCACCTTGAGTGGTGGTTTCCGATCACACTGGTGGGCACAAGGCCCTAACTACAGCGAACCGTACCTGTCACCCACTCCCTATGGTTATCTCACTTGCCCCCGGGTATAGAGGGAACTATAGTGTGCGAGGGTTTGTGTGCAATTTATATTTCAATCAATTGCGTAAGTATAAACAAGCAACAGTTATTTGAAAGCCAAACAATAAAGCATGTTATAATACAAGGCAGGGTAAAAGCGCCATTTTCTTGGTTTAATTATTTTTGAGCCATCCTATCACTAAATGGGATCAACTCTCTAGGCTTCCCCAGTGGAGTCGCCATCTGTCGCCGCCGTCAAAACGAGGCGGTCGGAGCGACGCGATGGTTTTTTCGACCCTCTTTGATTTTCGCGTTTTTTATGGATGGGTACAACGTCCTTAGGTTGTCCGATAACCAGGCTAACCTAGAGACGAGGTTTTCGAAAAGTGTTCTTGGGTTGTCCGATAACCGGGCTTACCCAAGAACGGGTTTTGAAGGGTTCGTGGAGTCGCCACCGATGTTTTTATCGAAAACATCGGAAAAGGAATTTAAAAGGCGTTGGTTTTCGAAAACCAACTTTGGTCATTAGAACCAGAGTTGGGTAAGGGAGTTAGTTACTATAGACCCCTAATTTTGCCCCGCCTCTCAATAAAAGCTAGGGAAACTTCACACGGAGATAAAGTTTGCCCGGCTTCTTAATAAAAAAACCAAGGAGACCTCCTACAACAAACTCGGAGTTCAGACGGTCTCTCATTTAAAAGGCTAAAGAGACTTCTTACAAAGACAAAGCTCGCCTGTCATCTTTATAAAAGGCCAAGAAGACTTCCTATATGAAGGTAAAGCTTCAACGGACATTTATCGGCATCAAACGACGTCTGAATACACAAAGGAAAGCTTCCCGGGGGTCCCAGAACACGAAAGATGGCCAAAACAGGTCGAGACGGCCGTCCCAACCTTTCCTGGCCAAGTGGGACGGCCGTCCCAAATGGGACTGCCAGTCCCGGATCCCCAGGTGGTCCCAGTCAGTGCAAAAGTGGCATTTGGGATGGCCATCCCAACCCAGACGGCCGTCCCACTCCAGACGCGCGTCCCAAGGGTGCAGGCAGCGAAAACTATAAATTGGAAGCTCATTTGGCACTATTCCACACACCGGACAACTCCAAGACTTGTCTTCTTCTCTCCCTACCTCGAATGAACTCTCCGATTGCCTTAAATAGGTAACAATCGGTTAAGGAACTAGATTCCAGACATTCGATTCTTCTATAAAACTTTAGTCGAGTCGAGTCCGTATTCGTGAGGAGAGTCATTGTAGAGCGAAGGATTGTCGTAAAGCATCCTCTTTGTAAAAGACTTCTAATATAAAGCTTGCTTCGGAGGTTCTTCTCAATTCTCTTCCCTTTTATTGCTTTATTTACTGCTTTCTGTATGCAATGTAGATAAATCATGTAGATAGCCATATTTATTGTACGAATAAAATAGGGTAAAAGCGTAATTTCTTGTAATGTCTACTTAAATGAATTAATCCGTCATAGGGAACCCGAAAGGGGCGTTGTGGGGTGCTAATACCTTCCCCACACGTAACTAACTCCCTTACCCGACTCTGGTTATAATGGCCAAGTTTGGTTTTTATCAAAATCAATGCCTTTTTCTCCTTTTCCAATGTTTATGGTCAAAACATTGGTGGCGACTCCAGAAGAACCCTTTTCGAAAACCTTGCTTTTATTAGAGGATAGTTCAGCGTTGAGCACCTCGGAAGCAATGAACATATTTTTTACAAAAAACGCGAGTCTCAACCATCTTTTCGCGATCGCTCGCAGAACGTTCGAGATGCCCCAGGACGTCGGAACGGACGGCGGCGACAGTTACGTGTAAAGGAAGTATTAGTTCCTTTACGACGCCCCTTTCGGGTTCCCTATGATAGGCTGGCTACTTTGGATAAATAATTAAACTAGAAAATTGCGCTTTTACCCTTTTATTATGCGGTAATTAAAGATTATGACTACATGGCCCTAGCGTCTATTGCATAATTTTAAATGAAAGCGGTAAAATTGGGAAGAGAGAGGATGCACCTCCAAAGCAAGCTTTTTATATTTCTCTTTTAAAGAATGGGTGCTTTTTGGCAACCCTTCACTCTACAACTCTCAGAAACTCCGGAAATGCCTCGGAGGGATTCTAAAGAAGATTTAGAACGCTCAATTTATGCCTAGAGACACTCAGAAACTCCGGAAATGCTTCGGAGGGATTCTAGAGAGAGAATATCTAGAGAGAAGGAGGAGCTACTGTGCTTGGAGTGTTGAAATGAGGGGAGGGAGCCCCTATTTATAGGTTTTCGCGCCTGACAGTGGCGAGACCGCCGGTCTCGTCTGAAAAGGTCGAGACCGCCGTCTGGAAAATCCAGACCGCCGTCTCGACCATGCAGGGGGTCGAGACTGCCGTCTGGAAAACCCAGACCGCCGTCTCGACCTTTGTAGTGGCGAGACCGCCGTCTGGACAAGCGAGACGGCGGTCTCATCCCTGGTGTGAGGCGAGACGGCGGTCTGGTCTTCCCAGACGGCGGTCTCGTCCCTTCAGGCGCGACAACTTTATTTTTCGGGCCAAAAAACCCTCCTATCTTAGTACGGGGGCCTAATAGTCTCTCCTAGTGGCTTGTTAGGCTTTGCCCGTCTTCAAATAAGAAGCTTTCTAGCTTTATTTGGAGGCCGGGCAAGATTTGGGGGTCGGGCAAGATTTGGGGGTCTACATGCCCCAACAACCCATGTTGTTTTGTGAGGTGTTTGATGTCTATGGTATCGATTTCATGGGTCCCTTCCCTGTTTCTTTTTGTTTTTATTATATTCTCCTTGCTGTTGATTATGTTTCAAAATGGGTGGAAGCCAAAGCCACCAGGACTAATGATGCTCGAGTTGTTGTGGATTTTGTCATATTTAACATCTTTTGCAGATTTGGAGTACCCAGAGCCATTGTTAGTGATCAAGGCACCCATTTCTGTAACAAGTCCATGCAGGCCTTGCTCAAGAAGTATGGGGTTGTTCACAAAGTCTCTACACCTTACCACCCCCAAACTAATGGGCAGGCTGAAATCTCAAACAGGGAGATCAAGAGGATTTTAGAGAAGATTATCCAGCCCAACAAAAAGGATTGGAGCAACAGATTGGAGGATGCTCTTTGGGTGCATAGGACTGCTTACAAGGCACCTATAGGGATGTCTCCATATAGGGTTGTCGTTGGTAAGCCATGCCACCTACCAGTGGAGATAGAGCACCGAGCATATTGGGCTGTGAAATCATGCAATTTCTCACTTGATGAAGCTGGAGAGGAGAGGAAGTTACAAGTAAATGAATTGGATGAGATCCGTTTGGAAGCTTATGAGAACTCCATGTTCTACAAAGAGAAAACTAAGAGATTCCATGATAGCTCCATAGCTAGGAAGGAGTTCTTTGTTGGTCAGCAAGTACTATTGTACAATTCCAGATTGGGTCTCATGGGTGGTAAGTTGCATTCAAAGTGGATTGGACCTTTTATT
This sequence comes from Sphenostylis stenocarpa, assembly GCA_963425845.1. NCBI lineage: Eukaryota > Viridiplantae > Streptophyta > Magnoliopsida > Fabales > Fabaceae > Sphenostylis > Sphenostylis stenocarpa. Next base: position 31,319,888 of record OY731404.1, read on the forward strand.
GTTACTAATGTTTATCCTTATGGTGCAGTTGAAATCAAAAGTGAATCCACAGAAAAGAGCTTCAAGGTTAATGGCCATCGACTGAAACCATTCCTCAACAATCCTTCTCTAGTGGATGTAGTTGTGGAGGAGATATCCCTGATTTATCCCATTTACCTTCCACCATGACTTAGGGAGTTCTCTTTTTCCTTCTCTTTACTTTTTCTACAGTTGTCTAATTCTATAAGTAATTTACTTGCCTGATCTTGTGTTTGTGCTACATTGGGACAATGTGTTGTTTAAGTGTGGGGGAATTGGAGACTACTTTAGGTGTAGTAATTTAGGTTTATGTTTTATGTACAGTTTTGCATGTTTCTTTTGGACCTCTGGGTTTTGTTTAGGTTTTGGGAACTTTCTTCACTCTTGGATAGGAGTTGCTTTATGCTTTTTGGATTGAAATCCCTGTTTTTCTCTGCTTGTCAAGTTGGTTATGATGTTTGATAAGTTGAATTGAATGCGATAATCTTACACTTTGTGAGGAATTGAGCCACTATCTGTTCTTTCTTGTGTGTTATGCCTCTTGATTGCTTGCGCAGTAGCCTTGGCTTGACTCTTATTGATACTTCTTCATTCACATGCATGTTTGGAGATGATTAAGTCATTTTTGTTCTGATTAGCCTCTAGCCAAATGAGCCCACCTTGAATTAATTCCTTTGATATCCCCTTTGAGCCTATGTTTCCCTTTATTTCTTTTGAAGCTCATTAAAAGCCTTAAGTGAAAAACCATGATTACCTTAACCTTAGGGATTTTTGGAGCTTTGGAATTGTTTTGGGAATAAGTTATTGAATAAGTGCGGGGGGTGCATTTTGTATTTCATTGGATGATGTACTGGCTAGTTGGTTATATCTGTTGTACAGTTTTTGTGTTTTACTTTCGGTGTATTGTACTTCATGTTATTAAAAAAAAGGATATATATTAAAAAAAAGGATATATATAAAAAAAAAGATAAAAAAAAGAAAAATTGTGGTTGAGGCAAAGGCAGTAGTGAAGGTTTGATATTAGAGGTTTTTGGGCATGCATCTTGTGCTTATTTTTTTTATTTATTCCCCATTGCTCCTCTAGTTCCTCTTGTTCATAGCTACTTATCCCATATGATATCCTCTACCTTGTCCCTACCCCCATTACAACCTCAAAAGACCTTTTGATCTTTTTGTGCATGTGCGTTGGGTGTTGAGTTTAGAGGCTTGCCAAGTCTATCTGTTGTTTGCTTTTCTTGAGTGTTTTGAGAGTATACAATAGCCTAGACACATGAGAGATACAGTGCATCTTGTGAGGTTTTGTCACTTTGATTCACCTTTTAAACTGATTGACCTCTTGCCAGGTTTTGAAATGCTTGGATGATTTCCATGAGTATCTGCTTTCTCTTATTGGTCTCCATCTAATTAACTTTGTGCTTGATGAAGGGATGACAAATTTGATGTATGATTAATCTCATATTTGTGTTCTTGCATTTAAACAACCCCTGTTCATGCTTAATGGATGTGGGTTGCTACATGGTTGCTTAATCCGTGGCACCAAGGTTGAAGATGTATGCTTGCTTAATGCATATTGGACTCGTTTTAGTCTTCGCTTAGTGGTCTAATTTCGAGTTTCAAGATTGAACAGGACATTCATTTGGTAATCTGTGATAGGTGGATTTACATTTGAATTAAGGAATCAATACGTTTTTAATCTCTGCTTTTGTCACTGTTGTTGTTTCGTAGAATTTAATTTGTGTCTATCTGTTAATCTACAAACCAACCCCCCCATTACTGTTTTATCTATTTGATTGTGGATCTTTGATTGAAACTAATAGTCCTTGGGAGACGACCTAGGAGTCACTTCCTAGTACTGCATACGGCTCCGGTCAGTGGCAGGTACGGTTTGCCGTAGTGAGAGCCATGAGCCCACCACCGGTATAATCGGAAACCACCACTCAAGGTGACAACCTTCCTCTTTTGGCACAAAGACTGACTATGGCCTTAGTGCTAAGCATGGTCGGAAGGCTGGAGAGTGGGGACCCTATAATGGGGGCACCTTGGGGGCCTAAGCCTTGGTGAGAACAGTTAGAACCTACCTTTGTCAATACACTTTTCTGCAGGAAAACCCTACTTCGTAATTGAAACGTCATCTTACCTAATCCCGGATGAGTGAATTGTGTGTGCATTTATTTGTTGCATTTGATTGCATAGCATAACCAAATAGATAAAAAGAGAAAAACCACAAAAATATTTTCGCAATAAACAGCCTTATCTCGAACAGTCTGCCTTTTAGCTAGCCTGGTTTCAGGTTCTTTGTAAGCTAAGTAGCCACGCAGTCCGACAGAAGAGATAAGGGACGCTAAAATTATTATTTTGCAATAAACCATTTTATCTCGGACAATCTGCCTTTTAGCTAGCCTGGTTTCAGGTTCTTTGTAAGCTAAGTAGCCACACAGTCCGAGAGAAGAGATAAAAGGCTATAAAATAATAAAAAATCAAATAAAAATGGGACCTTGTTCACAAACATTAAATTCATAAAATATCCATATAGGTAGTTTATTTTTGAAAAAAATATATACAACAAATACTATCATACATCATGTAGAGATAAAACATGATAACATTTAGGAAAAAACAAACACTCACATACATACCCACAATAAACATCATGTTCATAAGCATGCATTTTGGTTTTTAGAAAAATGGAGGGGACTAGTAGACAATTGAAGAAAGTGGACATTCCCCGATACCATGCTGAGAAATTGGAACACCTTTGCGCATTGATGCCACCAGAGGTCCGCTCCGACTTTGAAAAATCCTATGAACCGATTCTCGACCTGCTGAAGATCTGTGTTGATCCTACTTTTATCAGGATTCTAGTTCATTTTGTTGAACATACAAGGATATGAATGTTGAACATACAAGGATATGAAACTTCTATATTTTGATGATGATTCAAGAATAAAGCACTTAGAGATTTGAAGACTTGTAATCTTATGTAATAACTCTGTTTTTATATTTTTGAGTCTGTAATATTAGAGTCGAAGATAGCCAGCACATAGACCACTCTTTAAAAGCTCTAAAATTCATTTTTATAAAAAAGTTACTGGAATAATCGATTAAACCACAGGATAATCGATTATTACAGAAACAAAACCATTTTTCGTATATGCTCACTGGATTAATCGATTAAATCATCAGATAATCAATTATCTGGGGAAAATAAGCGATTAAATGGGCTGTTAATCGATTATCTGGCCCTATCTTGCTTTTCTGCGAGAATGGCTCTAGAATAATCGATTAACACTTAAGATAATCGATTATTTGGGTTTGTTATGTGTTTTGAAATTCAAAATTGGACCAAGTTTCGAAAACCCTATTCCCAATTCATCAAGTTTCGAAAATCCCCAATTCCCAGACCCTATTCTCTCTACTTAAGGTTCTCTAAGGCTCTCTGCAAATTGAATAAACCTTTTTCATACAAAAGTTAAGAGTTGTGACTGCTAGAGAACTATTTGTAAGAAAGAAAAAGGGGCTTTTTAAAACCTAGTGTGGGCTAGAAGCGATAAGAATCACTGAGTGGGTTTCTTGGTGGATTGTGTGTTGTGCCGTCTTTAGGAAAAGTTGTTCTTCATCCTTTGTGGATTCAAAGGAGGTGTTCATCTCTTGTGTGACTCAAGAGAGGTGTTTTCTTTACCTTATCTTCTCAATTTGTAATCTGTTTGTAAATTGTGATTATAGTGACAGCGTTAATCCTCTGTTTGAGTGATTAGCCACTGGACGTAGGGTCTTTTGATCCGAACCAGTATAAATCAACTGCGTAATCCTCTTTCCCTTATCTATTTACTTTACAACGCATTTTAATCAGTGAAATTTGGGAAAAGTTTTAAAACCCTAATTTTTTTTTAAGAAACCAATTCACCCCCCCTCTTGGTTTTTGTCCGTAAACGCAAACATTCCGCTATGCGATTCTAACTCATTTTTGGAACTCTAGTCTACACTGCTTTAAAATGGCCGAAATCAGCCGTGGTTTATATCCGCCATGGGGTATATACTCTTACAGCACAAGTCACTGCCATCATCCGATTGTCGTCTCGGCAGACTACCCTGATAGCAAAAGGGAATGTCCAGGGATGGAAGGTCTTAATGTTAGAGGACCATCTGTCCTGGAAGACCCCAAATCTTGCCCGACCTCATAATAAAGACCAGAAGACCTTCTATTCGAAGATGGATGAAGCCTAAGAAGCCACTAGGAGAGACTATTAGGCCCCATACTAGGATAGGAGGGATTTTCGGCATGTAAATAAGGATTTTCGCCTTTCAGGGTCGAGACGGTCATCTCGTATTCGGGACGGCCGTCTCGACCTTGTCAGACGAGATGGCCGTCTCGACCTTGTTAGACGAGACGGCCGTCTCGACCTTGTTAGACGAGACGGCCGTCTCGACCTGACAGGCACGAATCCCTATAAATAGTTGCGCCATTCCCCTCATTTCACACAATTCTTCCATTCTCTCTCTAGTCACCTCCTCAAATTCTCTTTCTAGAATCCCTCCGAAGCATTTTCGGAGTTTTTGAGAGCTTTTTAAAGTTTTTTATAGCGTTTTCGAGAGATTCCTGCGCTCTAAAGAGTGAAGGGCTACCAAAAAGCACCCAAATTATCAAGAAATTAATAGAAAGCTTGCCTCGGAGGTTTCTACACAAACTCTCTCCTTTACCGCTTTATTTTTAAATTGTGCAATAGATATTAGGGCCATGTAGTCGTAATTTTAAATTCCGCAAATAAAAGGTAAAAGCGTATTTTCACCGGTTTACTTATTTAAAATAGCTGGCCTATCATAGGGAACCCGGAAGGGGCGTCGTAAGGGAACTAACACTTCCGTTACACGTAACTAACTCCCTTACCCAACTCTGGTTCTAATGACCAAAGTTGGTTTTTCGAAAACCAACGCCTTTTTACTCCTTTTCCGATGTTTCCGGTAAAAATATCGGTGGCGACTCCAGAAGAACCCTTCAAAACCAGTTCTTGGGTTAGCCGGTTATCGGACAATCCAAGAGCGCCTTTTTGAAAACCTTGCCCCTAGGTTCAACCCAGGTATCGGACAACCTAAAGGCGTTGTAACCACACCAATAAAAACGCGAAAATTGGAAAGTCGGAACCATCGTGTCGCTCCGACCGCCTCGTTTTGACGGCGGCGACAGATGGCGACTCCACTGGGGAAGCCTAGAGAGTTGATCCCATTTAGTGATGGGCCAGCTTAAAGTAAATAAACCAAGAAAATTACGCTTTTACCCTACCTTGTATTATAACATGTTTTAATGCTTGGCTTTAATAACTGTTGCTTGTTTATACTTACGCAATTGTTTGAAATACAAACTGTACACAAACCCTTGCACACTACAGTTCCCTCTATACCCGGGGGCAAGTGAGAAATCCATAGGGAGTGGGTGGCAGGTACGGTTCGCTGTAGTGATGGCCTTGTGCCCACCAGTGTGATCGGAAACCACCACTCAAGGTGATAACCTTCCTCTTTTGGCACAAAGACTGACTATGCCCTTAGTGCTAAGCATGGTCGGAAGGCTGGAGAGTGGGGACCCCATAATGGGGGCACCTTGGGGGCCTTAGCCTTGGTGAGAACAGTTAGAACCTACCTTCGCCAAAGCACTTTTCTGCAGGAAAACCCTACCTCGTGATTAAAATGACTTCTCGCCAGTTCGCGGATGATCGAATTGTGTGTGCATCTGTTTGTTGCATTTGTCTGTTGCATAGCATAACCAAACAACAGAAAAATCACAAAAAACATTTTTGCAATAAACACCCCTATCTCGGACAGTCTGCCTTTTAGCTAGCCTGGTTTCAGGTTCTTTATATGCTAAGTAGCCACGTAGTCCGACAGAAGAGATAAGGGACGCTAAATATTATCCTTTCGCATAAAGCCATTTTTTATCTCAAACAGTCTGCCTTTTAGCTAGCCTGGTTCCAGGTTCTTTGTAAGCTAAGTAGCCACGCAGTCCGACAGAAGAGATAAAAGGCTATAAAATAAAAATAAAAATCAAATAAAGATCCAATTTAAAACAATAAATGGGACCTTGTTCAAAAATATTACACTCATAAATCATATAGGTAGTTTATTTTTCAAAAAATACGCAAATACCATACATCATGAGGAATAAAACATGATAAATAAAAATAAACACTCACATTCATTCAATAAGCATCATTTTCATAAAACATGCATCTTGGTTTTAGAAAATGGAGGGGACTAGTAGACAATTTAAGAAGGTGGACATTCCCCGATACCATACTGAGAAATTGGAACGGCTTTGCACGATAATGCTCCCAGAGGTCCGCTCCGACTTTGAAAAATCCAATGGACGGATTCTCGACCTGCTGAAGATCTGTGTCGATCAAGTTTTCATCAGGGTACTAATTCACTTATGGAACTCCAGTCTGCGCTGCTTCAAATTTCTGCAGTTTGATATGGTGCCCACCTTGGAGGAGTACGAAATTATGTTGAAATGGCCCAAATCAACCGGGGTCCATATCTGCCACGGGGCATATACTCCTACAGCAGAAGTCGCTGCCATCATCCAACTGCCTTTTCGGCAGACTACCCTGATAGGAAAAGGGAACATCTAGGGTTGGAAAGCCTCAATGTTAGAAGACCATCTGTCTGATTTGGCTGAAAGGACAGAATGGGTCGCTTTTAACAAAACCCTGGCCTTAATCATATTTGGAACGATCTTGTTTCCCTTCCACCTCGACACAATGGATCAAGCCGTCATGGATGCCTTCCTCGCCTGGGACGTAAACTCGAAGAGTCCCTTGCCTGCAATTCTTGCTGACACCTTGCTCTTGGTGGAATTCTGCCGCCAGAAGCAAGGTAAAACACTTCGTTGCTGCTTTTCACTACTCTTCGTGTGGGGCATTACACATTTTTACGCCTCTAGTCACATGGGGATGTTCCCCGACCCTTTGAGGAGCTTCTCCAAAATCCATCTCCAACGAAGCTTAACCTCGGATTGGAAGGACGAGTTGGAGCAATGGGATGCCAACAATTTATCCTGGGTCTGCCCTTGGTTCCGACCCGGTCCAGTCCTCATCAGATGTGGAGACTATCCGAACGTACCCCTGATAGGACTCAGGGGTTGCATAGCCTAATCACCTAGAATAGCTATGAGGCAGCTCATGAGGACTCAAACTACAATTTCTCGAGGGGAACTAGGAGGACTATGCTTCTTCGGAGACCCATGCACAATCGCCAACTCACTAGCCGTGAGAAAAGCATGGGAGAAACCAGTCTTTATGGGAGACAGAGAGCTAGGAAAAGCTCGAGTGGCTGTCTCCAGCGACTATGAGGTTTGGAGAAAAAGAAGAGGGATGTCTCAACCATCCACCTCACTCATTACAAGCGCCAATAGTGAAGAGCTGCAAGCTCAAGTCGATGCCCTGACCCAGAGGATAAAGATCATGGGAGCCCAGATGAGGGCCCTTGAAGAAAGAGAGCAAGAATCTATCCTCACCATTGATGGTCTGCAAAGGAAATGCAAGAAAAAGGATCATGAAATAGAGCGCCTCAAGGACTAGTGTGCTGACTCTAATGAGCAAGCTATCCGAGCATCCAAAGCTGCCAGAACCAGCTCGGATAGCCAACTTCAAGAAATAACTGCCAAATAAGCACGCCTTGAGGCCAAATCAGCAAAACAGGCTTAGACGATCAAGGAGTTGTCGCAAGAATTCACCAAGACTCGGTCAGAAATACGCCAAGAGCGGGAGGCCAATCGGAGACTCAACAAAAGTCTCGCTGAGCTACGCTGCAAAGAAAGAGACGGACTAGCTCAGTATGGCCAAGTACTACAAGAAAAGGACCGAGTCCTTGCAAAACTCGATGAATTACAAGCCTTAGTTGTCCATCAAGAGGTGAAGATCAAAGAGGCTCAAAAGTACAGTGAAGATATGAGCCAGGCGGTCCAGAAGCAAAGCGAAACACTTGCTCGTCACGTCTGGGAAGCTGAAAGGGTACATAGAGACCAAGACCCGCCTGTGGGTTTCTTTAGGCTTTTCCGCTTCTGTCAAAAATTGCTTCGTTGTATGGAATAGGGGAATGTACACCTTCCAACGGATAAATGAATTTTTTCTTTATTCAACAATTTTCTACTTGCATGCACGTCTTCCCCTCCTTCATTCTTAATAAATAAGATAATAAAAAGGAAGGATTAACTGACACGTCTTCCAAATCAGAAGAATGGAGAGAAAGCCACTCCTAATCAAGCTTTCCCCAACGGTCGACTCGCCACAAGAGGAAAATAAGCCTCGACCGTTGGTACTCAGAAATAAGGAAGAGGGGGTAAGGACACCAGTGCGACTATTTATGCCGCGTCCTTTCCCCTACGAATCAAATAAAGTTGTACCATGGAGATATGAAGAATCTTCACCAAAAAGAGAGGATATCACAAATATAGCCGGCATCGGGGGCATGACTAGAAGTGGAAGAGTCTACTCCCCCAAGGACTCACAAGAAGATATCCCCAAAAATAAAGGAAAAAAAAAGACTGAAGAAAAAGAAAATAAGGAATCCAAGGAGGAGACAGAGGAATTACTCCATTTTATAAGGCAAAGCGAGTATTCCATTATAGACTAGCTCAATCACACACCTGCAAAGATAACATTGTTATCTCTAATGATGAGCTCGGAACCGCACAGAAACGCCCTGCTGAAGGTCTTGAGCGAAGCGCATGTACCTCACTCCATATCCCAAGAAAAGGTTGAGAGAATCATCGGTCACATTATGGCAAGCGATCACCTCACCTTCACAGAGGAAGAACTCCCCTTCGAGGGGTCAAACCACAATAAGCCCTTGCACATCTCAATCAAGTGCAAGGAGTACCTCATCGCCAAAGTTCTTGTGGATAACGGGTCATCCTTGAACGTAATGCCCAAGTGCACACTAGACAAGTTGACTATCCAAGGAACCCGCCTACGCCCAAGCAGCACTATCGTTCGAGCTTTCGACGGATCAAAACGAGAAGTAGTGGGAGAAGTTAAATTGCCAATTCAAGTTGGACCTACTATCTTCAACGTCGATTTCCATGTAATGGATATTACCCCAGCATACAGCTGTCTCCTCGGCAGGCCTTAGATTCATGACGCTAAGGCAGTTCCTTCAACGCTCCACCAGAAAGTCAAGTTCATAGTGGAGGACAAATTGGTCACGGTCCAAGCAGAAGATGATATCCTGATCAGTGGACCATCCACCCAACCTTATGTGGATGCGGTTGAAGAGGCCCTTGAAACATCTTTTCAAGCGCTCGAAATCGCCAACGTAGAGCGACTTCCCAAACACACAAAGGTAGCCCGCATGATGATGAAGCATGGCTACCATCCTAGCCAAGGACTGGGGGCAGATTCCCAAGGCATGAGGGAACCCCTAGAATTCAAAGATAATCCTTTCAAGCATGGCCTAGGATATGACCCTACTAAGGGCCGAGCGGAAAAAGGAAAAGGGAAGTCTCCCCTCCGCACACTCAAGCAAATTTTTTGAAGCGGAGGGGTGCAAGCGTCAAGAGCTACCCTAGTCATTAGGAGATCTTTTTCTTCATTTAAGGGATGTAAACCCCATGATTGTTAGAGATTATCCCCCGGGGCTAGCCCGACCCCCGGGCATTTTAGGGCACATATTCCCTTATTAATTAATAAAGAATACTTCTTACAATCTGCTTCTCTTCTTGCTATTTCTGACTAGACCTCACAATAACCTTGTCTAAGTAAACAAAAAAGAAAAGGAAGAATAAAAAGCGCGTCCAAATAACCAAAATTCGCCATTGCCACTACAATCAAGCTAGTTGATTAGAAGCACCAAATAAGGCTTTACCTCACCATAAAGAAAGTCATGCTTCGCCAATATTGTAAACAAAAAATAAATACACGAAAAAAAGAAAGAAAAAGCCCATAGAAGCCAAAGGCCAAAAACAAAAAGGGCAAAATACCCGGTAGGAAACCCACTAAGGGGCCTACGCAAAAGATAAGGTCAACCCGGTAGGACACCCGAACAAAAATAAAGGGTAGCCTAGACAAAAGTTAGGGTTACAAAATAAGGTCCGCTAGGATTCCCCAAAAATACAAAAATGGAGGAACTTAGACAAAAGTCAGGACCAAAACACAATATCCTAGTTCGAAAACCCGAAGGGCGATCTAGGGAGATCAACTAGCCATAAAAAACAATGGAAATAAAACTAAAGGGCAAGTACAAAAAGGAAAACATTTTCTTAGACGAAAAGCTTAAACACCTAAGCCTAACCCTAGCCAACCATTCTTACAAAAACCTCTTTCTAAATAAAAATCAACCTTCTAAAACACAAGCTATTGAATTTACCTCTCTACTTCTTTTCTCTTGACCCTCACAACGATATTCTAATAATTAATTTGGGAATATGGAGGCGTATAGTCAACAAGAGGATTGAAACCTCTAGAGTGGAGAAAAAGGGACACTACATGACAAAGGGTGCTCTACAAAAAAAAAGAGGAAAGAAAAAAGGAAAAACAAGTTACCCTTCGGTCACAAGAACTCTGGCATGGTACAACCAAATGCGAAAACACAGATCAGAAGGCGCTCGGCGCTACAAGACACGTCAGTTAAATCCTTCTGAAAAACTAATTGAAATAGGCATGATAGGACATCAAACATAAAAACATTGCATGCATAAAATGTTTTTGAACCAGGTCCTATTTTCTTACAAAAAAAAACAACTCTTAATGTCAAGACGGTCGTCCGGCATTCCCAGACCACTGTCTCGGTCTCCAGAAAATCGGGACCGCCGTCTCAACCAACGAGACCGCTGTCTCGACTTGGCCAAAAACGAGACCTCCGTCCCGCTTGGCGAGACGACCGTCTCGCTTCAGACCAAAGTCGAGACCGCCGTCTCGATGTCCTAGACAGCCGTCTCGACGCGCGTAAAGTCGAGACCACCATCTCGACTTCCCAGACGGCGGTCCCGAATTTCATTTTTCCCCTATAAATAGGGGAGGGGTGTTGGGGCTCAAAACAACTCCTCTGCACTCCAACTCTCTGATCTCTAATTCTCGAGCACTTTTTCGTCAAAATGTACCGTGGAAGCCAGACCAGGAAGAGAAGAGGATCTGCTGGTCCTAGCAGTTCCTCAGCACCGGTCCCCCAGGACCCCACTCAGCTCTCTCCACTGCACCAGGCTCGACTTGAGCACATTAGGGGGTACACATGGCACCCCATGCTCAAGCTAGACTTCGACATCCTCGCCGAATTTGGGTGGGAGGACGACGTGAAAGAATTAATGGTTGAGTTCAAGAGGGGGGGTGAATTGAACTTTAAAACTTTTTTGCAAAACTAACTTTCTTTTGGAAGAATGAGTTATCTTTATTTAATCTTTGCAAAAGTAATTTGGTTTAAACACAGCACAATTAAAGACAGAAATTAAAATATATGAAAGAAGGATATTAACACACAAATTTATACTGGTTCACTCTAATCCAGAGCTACATCCAGTTCTTGACAATCCAGTCAAGTTCCACTAATACCAAGTGAAAATTACAACCAGTAGATACTCACCAATCTACCCCAAGAACTATCTTGCAAAACCCACAAGACAGAATCTTGAAAACCACCCAGTAACCAAATCCAGTTACCGTACCAAGTGCAGATTACAATATAACCTGCACAATCAACTTTTACAAAAGAATATGGAAAGAAAAAACCTGGACTTGAAGTTTCTAATTGTCCAGAACCAATTCTATCAAGCACTTTCTCTCTTTGAATGACCACAATTCTGATCACAACACCTTATGATATGAAAAAGATTCTTGAATGCGAGAGAATGTCACGTATGAAAGATTCACAGATTGATTTCACAAGTTTTCTCAAGTAGTGTATTGTATTGTGTATTTCAAAAGATAGATCAAATCCGTATATATAGAGTAAATCATAGAATCAGATCGATTCAACTGTCAAAAACTCGTTTCGAGAGTCAAAAGATCGATTAGATTGAAGTAAAACAGTTTAGAAGAGACTCGATCGATTAGAACCGAAGTATGATCGATCAGACCGAGTTATGATCGATTAGAACTGAAGTATGATCGATCAGAATATTATTTCAATCGATTAAAATATCGATTCAATCGATTGATTTCATTTAAAGCTCCATTTAATCGATTAAGATATCGATTCAATCGATTGATTTCATTTAAAGCTCCATTCAATCGATTAAAACATCGATTCAATCGATTAATTTCATTTAAAGCTCCATTTAATCGATTGATTCGAGTTTTTAATGGATTGAAACAACTTAATGAAAATGACAGACTCTTCCGTTTCAATCGATTGAAAGTCATTTCAACAGATTGAAATCCTGCAAAACACTTAGTTAAAAAAATAGTCTCTCTGTTTTAATAGATTGAGAAATATTTCAACAGATTGATTTTCTAAAAAACTCTTAGACTGAAAAAGGTCTTTCTGTTTCAACAGATTTAAAAATATTTCAACAGATTGATTTTCTAAAAAACTCTTAGACTGAAAAAGGTCTTTCTGTTTCAACAGATTTAAAAATATTTCAACAGATTGAAAATGCGAAACTTGATATTGAAAATTCATTGAGTTATTTTAACTTGTTGATTCCGTGAATCAATCAATTGAAAAAACGATTATGTATGATCACTTATTCTTTTAAGTAATTTTAACAGATTGAAAATCCTTTTCAACAGATTGAAAAACTTAGTTTGATCTTTTAATACTTAGATGTTAGTTTTTCATGCAGAAAAATGATTTTCAATGGGATGCAACATTATAAGGTGCTTATCACAAAATATATTGTCCTATCAAGAGATTAAGTGCTTAAACTAAAAAACCTAATCATCTACACACCCACAACCTAAGCTATATCTATGTCTTCATCAAAAAAACCAAGTGCTTGTCTTTATCAAATCCACCAAGTGCTTCACGACGTCCGGGCCCACATTGACAACATTGGGTGGGGCTTCCTCCTACAGTCTCCACCCACCCATGTGTACCCTCAGGCAGTACTGGAGTTTCTTGCCTCCATCTCCTATGCCGAGACTCCCGCCATGATCCCAGGCTTGTCACCAACAAAAATGGTGACATATTTTATGGGTGGGACGTACCGGACCACCACTTTGGATGAATTCAATGTATCCATCGGATTCGTCCAGCCCGGGGTCGTGCTAACCCGAGAATACCAGGAGGCCATATGCGCGCGCCCCACCAACCTCACTGCCGGTGAGATGTGGGAGGAGCTCACCAAGGCGCCCACTTTGCCCACGTTGATGAAGGGCTCAGCACTCCCCCCAGCCCTCGGCATTTGCCACAAGCTGCTGGCGGGGACCATCCACGGGCGGAAGGAGAGTCAGGGAAAGGTAACCCTCTCGGACCTCTTCGTCCTTTACTGCATGAGCCAGAAGCGTCGGTGCAACCCTGGCTATTTCTTCCTGAAGGCCCTCAAGGACTTAGGGAGCAGGCTAGTGGGAGTCGTCCTCATGGCTCCCCTTATTACTCCCCTGGCAGAGAAATGGGGGTGTAGTGGCCGGGAAGAACTGGCCTCCAGCCTACGACCCGAGTCCATCAATGGGTCGATCCTGGTCAGCATGGGGATGCTGCTGTGCCACAGGACCCAGCTGGTCATCCACCCATCGCTGGATTTCACTTTGGATCTCCAGGATATCGTGGCAATGCGCGATCTCCTGACACCTCCCGAGTTCCAACAACCACAACAACAACAACAACAGCAGCAGTACACAAATGACTTTGCTGGCGTAAACCGTAATATCTACGATTTGCGCCAACAATTCGATCAGATGTCTGTGAGGCAGGAGCAGATGTCCCTAAGGCAGGAGGCCTTCGACACAAGACTGGAGACGATATACCAGTACCAAGAAGGAATGAGGCAAGATTGGGCAACATTCCAGCAGGAGTATCGCGATGAAGTCCGGGACCAGGCAGAGTTCTGGAGACATATGTACCGGCAATTTCCCTCCTACGGATCGTCTCCAGACGAGAGCCCACCTTCTTAGGGATAGTGCTCATAGAATAGGACTACTGTAATAAAATCTTTTAAAAATAAAATTTTATTTCATGCATCTTTTTGCTATCCCTTCCAAAAAGTCAGCGTAACCAAAAGAAGCTAAGAGTAAAAAGACGTACGCTCAAGAAAAAAGCCAAAATCCAAGATCGCGAGAAAAAAGAGATAAAACCGCGAAAAAAGGCAGGATTAAAACAAGTCAATCGCCTTGACCAACAAACTTCGACGACCAAGCAGAAGTCGAACAACAGACTGTGCGACGACCAGCAAAGTCGAATAACCACCACCAAAATATCAAAAGCAAAGAATCCCCAGCAAACAACAAGCTGGATGAACACCAACAAAATCCCCGGCGCAGACCGGACGACCATTCCCATAAAAAACAAACAAAGACAAGAAAGCACTTCTCAACACTCGACGCATGAGCCACCCGAGTAGTAAGCCGCCGCCACCACCAGTCCTACGCAGTGGACTGTACCAGCCTGATAGGGGGTTCATACCTATCAACCCGCGCACGCAAGTGCGCCTGATCTGCGCTCAAGCCGGATCAGTAAGTCGTAACTACCAGCCTGATGGGGGGTTCATACTCATCCAGTCCAACACACAGCAGACTGCAACTACCAGCCTGATGGGGTGTTTATACCCATTAACCGAAGGATCGACAATCGTCAGAAGGAGTATCCTGAGGTTCTACCATGTGTCAACCAAAGGGATTGACTACCGTCAGAAGGAGTATCCTGGAGGTGCACAACACAAAATTTCCCCAAAAGATCGACCGCCGCAAGACGGAACATCCAAAGGGAAACCGGGTAAGAGGGTCAACTCCTTTACCTTCCAGTCGTTCTTCTTGGCACAACAGGCCAACAACCGACTGGTCAGGTACAGGGGGGCAGCTTTAGACCCCAAATCTTGCCCGACCTCATAATAAAGACCAGAAGACCTTCTATTCGAAGATGGATGAAGCCTAAGAAGCCACTAGGAGAGACTATTAGGCCCCATACTAGGATAGGAGGGATTTTCGGCATGTAAATACGGATTTTTGCCTTTCAGGGTCGAGACCGCCGTCTCGTATTCGGGACTGCCGTCTCGGCTTGCGAAAGTGGCGAGATCGCCGTCTCGATTGGCGAGACGGCCATCTCGCCACTCGCGAATGGCGAGACCGCTGTCTCGTTTGGCAAGACGGTTGTCTCGACCTTGTCAGACGCGTCTCAACCTGACAGGGACGAATCCCTATAAATAGCTGCGCCATTCCCCTCATTTCACACAGTTCTTCCATTCTCTCTCTAGTCACCTCCTCAAATTCTCTTTCTAGAATCCCTCCGAAGCATTTCCGGAGTTTTTGAGAGCTTTTTAGAGTTTTTTATAGCATTTTTGAGAGATTCCTGCGCTGTAAAGAGTGAAGGGCTGCCAAAAAGCACCCAAATTATCAAGAAATTAATAGAAAGCTTGCCTCGGAGGTTTCTACACTCTCTCTCTCCTTTACCGCTTTATTTTTAAATTGTGCAATAGATATTAGGGCCATGTAGTCATAATTTTAAATTCCGCAAATAAAAGGTAAAAGCGTATTTTCACAGGTTTACTTATTTAAAATAGCTAGCCTATCATAGGGAACCCGGAAGGGGCGTCGTAAGGGAACTAACACTTCCCTTACACGTAACTAACTCCCTTACCCAACTCTAGTTCTAATGACCAAAGTTGGTTTTTCGAAAACCAACGCCTTTTTACTCCTTTTTCCGATGTTTCCGGTAAAATTATCGGTGGCGACTCTAGAAGAACCCTTCAAAACCAGTTCTTGGGTTAGCCCGGTTATCGGACAACCTAAAGGTGTTGTAACCACACTAAGAAAAACGCAAAAATTGGAAATTCGGAACCATCGCGTCGCGCCGACCGCCTCGTTTTGACGGCAGCGACAATCCTCTTTGGCCGAAAGGGCAGAATGGACTACTTTTAACAAAACCCTGGCTTTAATCGTATTTGGAACAATATTGTTTCCCTTCCATATCGATAAAATAGACCAAGCTGTCAAGGACGCCTTCTTCGCCTGGGACGTGAACTCGACGAGTCCCTTGCCTGCACTTCTTGCCGACACCTTACTCTCGGTGGAATTCTGTCACCAGAAGCAAGGAAAAACACTTAGATGCTGCACTTCACTACTATTTGTGTGGGGTATCACACATTTCTACGCATCTAGTCACATGGGGATGTTCCCCGACCCT
The DNA here is from genome assembly GCA_963425845.1 of Sphenostylis stenocarpa. Classification (NCBI taxonomy): domain Eukaryota; kingdom Viridiplantae; phylum Streptophyta; class Magnoliopsida; order Fabales; family Fabaceae; genus Sphenostylis; species Sphenostylis stenocarpa. Next base: position 31,336,163 of record OY731404.1, read on the forward strand.
TTGAGAAGCTTCTCCAAAATACCTCTCCACCGACGTACGACCTTGGAATGGAAGGTCGAGTTAGAACAATGGGATGTTAGCCGATTATCCTGGGTATGCCCTTGGTTCCGACCCGGCCCAGTCCTCATTAGATGTGGGGATTATCCAAGCATACCGTTAATAGGACTTAGGGGTTGCATAGCCTATTATCCAAGGGTGGCTATGAGACAACTCATGAGGACCCAAACTGCAATATCACGGGAAGAGCTCAGAGGACTTTGTTTCTTTGGAGACCCATGCACTGTTGCTAATTCACTTGTTGTACGAAGAGCATGGGAGAAACCAGTCTTCATGGGAGATTGAGAGCTAGGAAAAGCTCGAGTAGCTGCCTCTAGTGACTATGAGGTGTGGAGAAGAAATAGAGGGATGTCACAACCATCCGCCTCACCTGTTGCGCTTTCAAACAGTGAAGAGCTACAAACCCAAGTCGATGCCTTGACCCGGAGGATAGAAATCATGGGAGCCCAGATGAGGGCCCTTGAAGAAAGAGAGCAAGAATCTATCCTCATCATAGACGGTCTACAGTGGCAATGCAAGAAGAAAGATCACGAGATAGAGCGCCTCAAGGATCAGTGTGATGATTCTAATGAGCAAGTTATCCGAGCATCCAAAACTGCCAGAGTCAGCTCGCATAACCAACTTCAAGAGATAACCACCAAATCAGCACACCTTGATGCCGAATGTGAAAAACAGGCTCAGACAATCAAGGAATTGTTGCAAGACCTCACAAGGACTCAGTCTGAAATACGCCAAGAGCGGGAGGCTAACCAGAGGATCAACAGAAGCCTCACTGAGTTGCGCTGCAAAGAAAGAGATGGATTAGCTCAGTATGGTCAAGTGCTACGAGAAAAAGACCAAGCCCTTGCAAAACTCGACGAGCTACAAGCCTTGGTCGTCAATCAGGAGGCAAAGATCAAAGAGGCTAAAAATTACAACGAAGATATGAGCTAGGCGGTCGAAAAGAAAACCGAAGCATTCGCTCGTCACGTCCGGGAAGCCGAAAGAGAGTTACATAGAGATCAAGACCCTCCTGTGGGTTTCTTTAGGCTTTTTTGTTTCTATCAAAAGTTGCTTCGTAGCGTGGAGTAGGGGAATGTACACTTTCTATGAATAAATAAAATTTCTTTATTCAACAATTGTCTACTTGCATGCATTCCATTCATTTGCATATTTAATTTCTCCTCCTTCACTTATAATAAATAAGATAATAAAAAGGAAGGATTAACTGACACGTCTTCCAATCAGAAGAATGGAGAGAAAGCCACTTTTAATCAAGCCCTCCCCAACGGTCAATTCACCACAAGATGATAATAAGCCTCGGCCGTTGGTTCTCAAAGTCCATAAGGAAGAGGGGGCAAGGACGCCTGTGCGACTATTTATGCCTCATCCTTTCCCCTACGAATCAAATAAAGCTATACCGTGGAGATATGGGGAATCTTCACCAATAAAGGAGGATATCTCCAATATAGCCGACATTGGGGGCATGACCAGAAGCGGAAGAATATACTCCCCAAAGGAGTTGCAATAGGATGTCCCCAAGAATAAAGGGAAAAATAAACAGACCGAAGAAAGAGAAAATAAAGAATCCAAGGAGGAGATCGACGAATTACTCCAGTTCATAAGGCAAAACGAGTATTCCATTATCGACCAACTCAATCATACACCTGCAAAGATAACTGTGTTATCTCTAATGATGAGTTCAAAACTGCATAGAAACACCCTGATGAATGTTTTGAGCGAAGCGCATGTACCTCATAATATATCCCAAGAAAAAGTTGAGAGGATTGTCGGTCACATTACGGATAGCGATCACCTCACCTTCACAGATGAAGAACTCCCCCTAGAGGGGTCGAGCCACAACAAGCCCTTGCACATTTTTATCAAGTGCAAGGAATATCTCATCGCAAAAGTTCTTGTGGATAACGGGTCATCCTTGATCATGATGCCCAAGTACACACTTGACAAGTTGAGTATTCAAGGAACCTGCTTGCGCCCAAGCAGCACTATCGTTCGAGCCTTCGACGGATCCAAAAGAGAAGTAGTGGGAGAAATTAAACTGCCAATTCGAGTTGGACCCACTATCTTCAACATTGATTTTCACATAATGGACATTACTCCAGTGTACAGTTGTCTCCTCGGCAGACCTTGGATTCATAACGCTAAGGCTGTACCTTCAACGCTCCACTAGAAAGTCAAGTTTATACTAGATGACAAACTGGTCACGATCTAAGCAGAAGACGATATCCTGATCAGTGGACCGTCTACCCAACCTTATGTGGATTCGGCTGAAGAGGCCCTTGAAATATCTTTTCAAGCGCTGGAAATTGCCAGTATAGAGAGACATCCCAATAATACAAAGGTAGCCCGCATGATGATGAAGCATGGTTACCATCCTATGCAAGGACTATGGGCAGACCCCCAAGGGATGAGGGAACCCCCAGAATTCAAGGATAACCCTCTAAAGTATGGCCTAGGATATGACCCTACGAAGGGTCGAGCAGAAAGAAGAAAAGGGAAGTCTCCCCTCCGTACACTCAAGCAGATTTTTCGAAGCGGAGGGATACAAGCGTCACGAGCAACCCTAGTCATTAGGAGTTCTTTTTCTTTTCTTAAGGGATGTAAACCCAGTGATTGTTAGAGATTATCCCCCGGGGCTAGCCCGACCCCCGGGCATCTGTTGGGCACATATTCCCTGTAGACTCCAAATCTTGCCCGGACTCAAAATAAAGAGCAGAAGACCTCCAATTCGAATATGGGCAAGGCCTAAAAGGTCCCTAGGATAGACTATTAGGCCCCATATTAGAGTAGGAAGGCTTTGTCACCGCCGTCCGTTCCGACGTCCTGGGACATCTCGAACGTTCTGCGAGCGGTCGCGAAAAGATGGTTTAGACTCGCGTTTTTTGTTAAAAATATGTTCATTGCTTCCAAGGCGCTCAACGCTGAACTATCCTCTAATAGAAGCAAGGTTTTCGAAAAGGGTTCTTCTGGAGTCGCCACCAATGTTTTGGCCATAAACATTGGAAAAGGAGAAAAAGGCATTGATTTTAATAAAAACCAAACTTGGCAATTATAACCAGAGTCGGGTAAGGGAGTTAGTTACGTGTGGGGAAGGTATTAGCACCCCACAACGCCCCTTTCGGGTTCCCTATGACGGATTAATTCATTTAAGTAGAGATTACAAGAAATTACGCTTTTACCCTATTTTATTCATATAACAAATATGGCTATCTACATGATTTATCTACATTGCATACAGAAAGCAGTAAATAAAGCAATAAAAGGGAAGAGAATTGAGAAGAACCTCCGAAGCAAGCTTTATATTAGAAGTCTTTTACAAAGAGGATGCTTTACGGCAATCCTTCGCTCTACAATGACTCTCCTCCCGAATACAGACTCGACTCGACTAAAGTTTTATAGAAGAATCGAATACTGGAATCTAGTTCCTTAAGCGATTGTTACCTATTTAAGGCAATCGGAGAGTTCATTCGAGGTAGGGAGAGAAGAAGACAAGTCTTGGAGTTGTCCGGTGTATGCGGAACGAGTGCCAAATGAGCTTCAAATTTATAGTTTTCGCTGCACTCGCACCTTTGGGATGCCGCGTGCGGAGTGGGACGGTCGTCTGGGTTGGGATGGCCGTCCCAAATGCCACTTTTGCACTGACTGGGACCACCTGGGGATCCGGGACTGGCAGTCCCATTTGGGACGGCCGTCCCAAATGGCCAGGAAAGGTTGGGACGACCGTTTCGACCTTGGGACGGCCGTCTCGACCTGTTTTGGCCAGCTTTCGTGTTACGAGACCCTTGGGAAGCTTTCCTTTGTGTATTCGGACGTCGTTTGATGCCGATAAACGTCCGTTGAAGCTTTATCTTCATATAGGAAGTCTTCTTGGCCTTTTATAAAGATGGCGAGCGAGCTTTGTCTTTGTAAGAAGTCTCTTTAGCCTTTTAAATGAGAGGCACGTCGAACTCAGAGTTTGTTGTAGGAGGTCTCCTTGGTTTTTATTAAGAAGCCGGGCAAACTTTATCTCCGTGTGAAGTTTCCCTAGCTTTTATTGAGAGAGTTCGGGAAAAATTAGGGGTCTACGACTGCCCCCCTTCACTGCCTAGCTAATTCGTTGGCTTGATATGTCAACAAAATTAGTTGGTAGGGGAAGGAGTTAACCCTTTTGCTCGGTCATCCTTCGGATGTCTGCTCCTTGCCGATCCTCCGGATGATAAATATTTTGATAGGTACCAACCCCTATCTGGTTTGAGTCTTATTTTGTAAGGCTCTGGTGAGTACTTACCCTCACCCGGTATGAGTCTGCATTTTGCTGGACTCTTGTGGGTATCTACCCCCACTAGGTATAAAGCTTGTTTTACAAGGCTTTGGTGAGTACCTACCCTCACCCGGTATGAGTTTGCATTTTGCTAAACTCTTGTGGGTACTTACTTCCGAGGTGCTCAACACTGAACTATCCTCTAATAGAAGTAAGGTCTTAACAACCCATTTTTGAAATGCTTAGGTGAGTATTTTTACTCCACCTAATGCATTCTGCTAAGTTTTGATGAGTACTGACCCTCATTCGGTACAAACCTTATTTTTAAGGTTTTGGTGGGTACCTACCCCCACCTGGTACGAATCTACATTTTTGCTAGATTCTAGTGGTTTTTACACCTCCACTTGGTGTGAACCCGCATATTGACTAGGTTCTAGTGGATTTTACACCCCCACTGGGTGCGAACCTGCATATTGACTACGTTCTAATGGATTTTATATCCCCATTGGGTGCAAACCTGCATATTGACTAGGTCCTAATGGATTTTACACCCCCATTGGGTGCGAACCTGCATATTGACTAGGCTCTAGTGGTTTTTACACCCCCACTGGGTGCGAACCTACATATTGACTAGGTTCTAGTGGTTTTTACACCCCCACTGGGTGCGAACCTGCATCTTGACAAGGTTCTTGTGGTTTTTACACCCCCACTGGGTGCGAACCTGCATCTTGACAAGGCTCTAGTGGTTTTTATACCCCCACTGGGTGCGAACCTGCATCTTGACAAGGTTCTAGTGGTTTTTACACCCCCACTGGGTGCGAACCTGCATCTTGACAAGGCTCTAGTGGTTTTTACACCCCCACTGGGTGCGAACCTGCATCTTGACAAGGCTCTAGTGGTTTTTACACCCCCACTGGGTGCGAACCTGCATCTTGACTAGGCTCTAGTGGATTTTACACCCCCACTGGGTGCGAACCTGCATCTTGACAAGGCTCTAATGGTTTTTACACCCCCACTGGGTGCGAACCTGCATCTTGACAAGGCTCTTTAGGATGTATTCTTTTGTAATCCATCCTATGGTCATCTGGTTTTAGAGATGTGTTTGGCAGCTTATTGTCTTTGATCATGCGCCTATTCCTTGGGGAATGATTTGGTTTTTCTTCTTGACTTTCTAGTCATCCGGTTTTTACCGGGGATTTCATTGTTTTGGCTTTTTCTTTTAGCCATCCGGCTTTTGCCGGGGATTTCATTGTTTTGGCTTTTTCTTTCAACCATCCGGTCTTGGCCGGGGATTCTTTGTTTTGGCTTTTTCTTTCAGCCATCCGGTCTTGGGCGGGGATTCTTTGTTTTGGCTTTTTCTTTCAGCCATCCGGTCTTGGCCGGGGATTCCATTGTTTTGGCTTTTTCTTTTAGCCATCCGGTCTTGGCCGGGGATTCTTTGTTTTGGCTTTTTCTTTCAGCCATCCGGTCTTGGCCGAGGATTCCATTATTTTGGCTTTTTCTTTTAGCCATCCGGCTTTGGGGGATTCTTTGCTGGTTGCCTCTTATTTAGGCGGGAATCCATTGGGGATTTGTTGATTTTTTATTGTGCCTCTTGATTAGGCAGATGCTTCGATAGTGGTGAAGGCTTTTTACTTGTTATTTTTCGCCTCTGAATAGGCTGATGTTCTACTTGAGGATATTTGCTCTTGATAATACCTCTGAGTAGGTGGATGCTTTTTGAAAGTTTTGTGCTTGTATTACCTCTTATAGGTTGATTTCCCATTTCTTGGGGATATCAGTTTTTTGCTTGCCTTAGGCATTCTTGGGAGTGAAGGTTTTGCACTTCGCTGGGGATATTCATATTGGGTGTTATAGGCGATTAACTCCCTAAGGATATGAATTTTGTATTTTGCCTTTTGATGGTAGGCTTGCTGGGGGATTTTCTTTTTGGTGATCCACCAGGGATTTGGTTGTTTCCTGGGGATCTATTTTGAATTGCCCCCTAGGGAGGGATGAAGTTTTTGACTCCTTATTGGCTGCTATTTGAGTTGGCTTTGCCTATGCTCTTATTCCTGCTGGGGAATGGGTTTATATGTGCGCCTTTTATGCACATTGGCTTTTTCTTTGGATGAAAATATTTTTTTTTCTCTTTTCTTTTTGGTGATCCCTGGGGAATTTTTCTCTTGGGGATCTAATCCTTGATTAGTTTTGAGCTTCTGACTTTGTGAGGCTCTTTATTGAGCGGAATGAAGAGATTTTCTTTTTCTCTTGGGATTCACCGAGGAGTTTGTCAGCTTCCTGGGGATCCAAATTTGATGATGGAGTCCTGGCTCCTGGCTTTGTGAAGCTTCTTATTTGAGCTGGAAGATGGAAAAATTTTGTTTTCCTCTTTTTGTAGACTTTCTTGATATACTCTACTTGGGGACTTTTATTTGGCCTTTTTTCGTTGTGGCCTTTATTGGGGAATGAAAGTTTTTCTTTTCTTTCTTTTTGTTGCCCCCCGGTGATATGGAGGATTTGACTCCATTTTCTTTGATAGACTTTTGTGTAATCCTTATTCTCCTTTGGGGAATGAAGCGGAGACTCTTGCATGAGTGTGCTTGATGACTCATGTGGTGATGCCGCTGAGTCGTGAGGTGATCTTTTTTGTTTTGCCTATGGAGTAGGCAAGGATCCTCTTGGGGATGATAAAGCCTTTCCTTTGGCTTTTCTACGTTGATAACTTCCTTTTCCTTGGATGGAAGGATAGTGGTCGGATCTTTAAATGACTATGGTTGACGACTCATGTGATGATGATGCTGAGTCATGGAGTGATTTTGTTTTCGCCTTTCGCGATTTTGATTTTCATTTAGAGGCTGGATTTTGGCGCCTTCTATTTTCAATCATAAGCATGGAGACTATCCTCCTTATATGCATGTTTATTATTCTTGTTTGAAGAAAATTATTTTTCTTGATTTTGACAAAGTCGTATTATGCAACTACTTTGTGTGTGAATGTCCTAAATGCAATCTAATGTTTATTTATTTTTGATGCATTTAGAAAGTAACTGGCTTTCTCCCGTTGGTTTCTCATGAATATGCCGATGGGCTCCTCCTTTATGACCATGATAATGGGCTCATTTTTTATTTATCTTTTGGTTTTAGCCCTATCTTTTGCCTAGACCGCCCTTTTACGGGTTTTCGATCTAGTGGGCTGCCTTAATTTTTGCCTAGAATATTTTAGGGGGCTTTTGCCTTATCTTTTGCCTAGACCGTTCTTCTGGGATTTCCGATCTAGCAGGCTACCCTGATTTTTACCTAAAAATATCCTAGTAGGCATTTGTTATTTTCTTATTATTTTTTTATGCTTCCCCTTTTTAGATGCATGCTTGATCTTTGATCAAAGGTCTTTGCGCATATTTATGATTTATCAATAAAGAGGCATTTCCATAATATTTGGTCAAGAGAAAGGAAATGAAAAGGATTTTTTATTGATAAATGAGCAAAAGTTTTATTTCTTTTATAGAAGGATTTCAAAAGGTATTTAGAAGAATGGGTGGTCAGGGTTGGCTATACTGTTTAGGCTTATACAGTCATGTCTATGATATCTGCCCCCTGGTTCTCCTAATTGCTTCAGCTTGATATGCCCGAACTCGAGTGAAGACTATGCGACTGCTTGCTTTCCGGAAGAATGTTACTTTAGCCGCCTTTTCGGCTTTCTACTAAAGTGACCATTGCTCTTAGTTTCTTTTTTTTATTTACTTTTTTTTTTTACCTCTTCTTTTTGCCTAGGACGTATCCTAGCGAGGGATATAGACCCTATCTTTTGCCCAGGGATGCCCTTTGCGGGTTTTCATTCCTGACGGGTCTTGAGCAATGTCTTCAAGCATAATACTTCTTCACCGTATCGGAGTTGATTAGGTGTCGAAGTTCTTTTCCATCCATATTGGCGAGGATAAGATCCCTTTCCGAGAAAGCTCATTTGACCACAAGGGGTCCTTCGTAGTTCACTGCCCATTTTTCCAATTTTATCCTTTTGGGCTGGAAGCAACTTATTTACCATTAAATCCTTCTTATGGTAAATGTGAGGGTTGACTTTTTTCGTAATCCTTTTTTATCTTCCCTTGATAGGCTTGCTCACGACATATAACATTCAGCCATTTTTCTTCCATAAGGTTTAACTGGTTATATCGGCTTTGAACCCCCATTCAACTTCTGTTAAGTTTACTTCCATCATTATGTGCTTTTGTCAACATGATTAGCTGTACCGATTCGCCGTCTTGGATCTTTGCTATAACCGAAGAATAATCATTTTGAATGTAGAGCAATTGTCATGTCAATGCCCCTCTTCCTTTCCTTAGGGATTTCAATCCTCCTATTGATCACTATATTTCCACATTCCCCTTTATTACTTGAATGCTTGATAGTGAAATGGTCAAGAGAAGAGAAAGAAAAAGGATTTACAACAAAAGCTTGTGTTTTAGAGGGATTCTTTTTGAAGTAGAGGTTTTTGTAAGAATGGCTAGCCAAGGTTGGTCGGTGTTTAGGCTAGTTTAGATAAATGTTTTATTCTTATGATGTGGCGTCGTTGTTTACTGATTTATAGCGCCTTTTTGTGATTGACTAACTTCCCTAGTCCGCCCTTTCGGGTTTTCAGCCTAGGATGCTGTGCTTTTTGTCCTAATTTTTGTCTAGGTTTCCTTTTTGTATTTTTTTTTTTAGGAATACCTAGCGAACTTTTAAAACCCTAACTTTTGCCCAGAGCTACCCTTTATTATTGTTCGGGTTTCCTATCGGGTTTACCCTAACTTTTGTGCAGCCCCCTTTGTGGGTTTCACTGCGGTATTTTGCCCTTTTATTTTCTTGTCTTGGCCTTTGGCCTTGACGGGCTCTCCTTTTTTTGTATATGTATATTTTTTTGCACAACATTATCGAAACTTGACTTTATTGAGATAAATTTTATCAATGTTTCTAGTTAATCAATCGTATTTGACTTTGCTTTATGACGCGTTGCTTATTCTGATGCAATTTGGAATAAAACGTTTATCTAAACCTTGTTTATTAAAATGGGGTATAGATACATTTAGTAAGAAAAGAAGCAGATAGTAAGAATAGCATTCTTTTGTAATTTCAAGGAAATGTGAGCCCTAAAGATGTTCGGGGGTCGGGCACACCCGAGGAGTGATCTCTAATAGTCATTGGGTTTACATCCCTTAGAATCAAAAGAAGGACATCTAATGACTAATGCTACCCTTGATGCTAATATCCCTCCTTTTTGGAAGATCGTCTTTTTGAGGTACGGAGGGGAGACTTCCCTTTTCATCGTACAACTTGTCCTTTTGTAGGGTTGTTCTTTAAAGGATTATCCTTAAAATCTAGGATGTCTCTTATTCCTTGAACATCCTTTCCAAGCCCTTGCCTGGGCTGTATCCATATCTCTTCATTATATGGGCCACTTTTAAACTCGCTAGGATGTCTTTCCCTATTTTCAAATGTCTTCTTCAGCTCGCATCCATTTAAGGTATGGTAGGCAGGTTCACGATTCGAATCTAGTCTTTAACTTGAACCATGATCAATTTGTCGCTTACCACGAATTTGATTTTTCGGTGGAGCGTTGAAGAAACCGCCTTAGCACTTTGAATCCAAGGTCTCGCTCAATCTTCCCCTTGGATTTTTTCTTTTTCCTCTTCGGTTTCTTTATTTTTCCTTTGTTTTTAGGAGCATTATCTTGTAGCTCCTTGGGAAATAAATTCTTTTGCTTCCGTCGTGCCCCAATACCGACTATATTGGAGATATCTTCATTGACTGGACAATTCTTCCGTGCATATCCACAAGATGGCTTTTATCCAATGTATAAGCGCAAAGGCGTTATTGCCCCTTCCCTGACATTATCAATTTGGGTACCGACATTTACTTCTTTCTTATTGTCTCCTTGTCCCAAATTGAAGGCCTTAGTTTTTTCCTTATGGGGCTGTATCAATTGAACTTATTTTTCCAACAGTCTTTGTATGTCCGGGGAAATGGTCCCCTCCTCACTGTCTGACTCAATCCATTCGTCTTCGGCTTTCAGATCCCGCAAAGAGTTTTCAATCATAGACATGACTGTTTATATGGTCAATATTTGGGTTTAGATTTTATTCAATTATTTTGGAATGAGAGAGAAAAGAATGAGAAGCATATGAATATTATGAAAAATGCCTCATTGTATTGATAGATGCAAATATTTACAAAGCCCACTTTAATAAAAAATCTCGTGATCATGGGCGGGGATCACGAGAGATACATCGGAAGATTTTTGATATATTTTTTTATTATCTATGTTTTGTATTTTATTTTTATTAGATGACAAAATGATGAGCCCTAAATTGCTGATCTTCCCATCCTTCATTCGAGCTTGGAAAGAGGCTGGTCATCTACTTTTGGAGTAGATGCATCAAGGTAATCCACCCTGCATCTATTAGATTCTGGACCTTGTGCTTTAAGGTCACACAATTCTCCACCGAATGCCCAGGAGTGCCTGAATGGTAATCGCAGTTCTCATTAGGTTTGTACCATTCTGGGTAGGGTGGATCCATCTTCTTTGGAGGGGACATATGCTAGGAGATTGTCCTTTATTAATTTCGCGCGAGACTCCCATAAGAGATTGGAATGGGGGTGAATTTCTTCTCTTGTCTCACGTGGATCGCCCGCCGGTTGTGAAGAGGAAGAAGGGGTAGCAAAGTTCATGGCATTTACACTTCCCTCCTTTTTCTTGCCAAAGGGCTTCTTGAATGATGCGTGAGATTTCTTAAACTTG